>RDPX01000021.1:3158973-3171008 GCA_003991215.1 Morbakka virulenta | reverse complement strand
TTTTCCTATTAAATAGAACATTTAAACCATAGTTTTATTCAATGTCATGATGGTAAAGGAGGAAAAACTTTAAAAAGCAGTACCCCCCCCCCCCCAATTCAGAAAACTTTAAAGGAAAGAATAATGATCATTTGTTGAAGCAAAAAAAGTATCTGCTTCTTGAAAAAAATATATGTGGTCAACCATTAACTCACTATGGAGGAACTTTCAAATTAAGCACAACAATAATCACACAAGTAAGATGATCAACTTTTTTCTTGATGGAAAGGGGAAGATTATTGATACTCAATTTTTTTGAAATAAAAGATTGTAACCAAGTACAAAAATATGACTAAAATCTGTTTAATTTTTTTTGCAGGGATATTTTAAGTATTTCTAGCTGCAATCATTCTTGAAAAAGATGATGTGCTTGTTTTTGACTTTGCAAAAAAGTGATGTCTTAAAATGCAAAATACAGTTTTGTACCTGGATCATGGCAGAGCTGTAAAGTCTTTGGAATTTTTGTGTTTAACTCAAACGGTCATAAAGTAGTTATTAAGTAAGGTATAGAAACAAAATGACTATCTTTTTTATCATTTGTACACCAGTTAGATCTTAAAGTATGAAAGTCTTTCTATATTTTGATAATTAGCAAAGGAAATGATTTGCATCAATGAAAATAATGTTCAAATAAATGAATCTTGGGACAGAATATGAATATTGCAAGTAAAATACTGTTCATTATGGTTAAAATCTTTTTTGTTAGTACTCAACTGACCCAAGATGCAAGAAAAAAACATATCAACAGATATTTTATTAATGAGAAAAACAAACAAAGGAACAAATCGTAGTTAGCTTCAGAAAGCAAAGTGTATTAAAGGCAGTTCCCTACTTTTTGTGACGCGAACTGGTAATTCGGCTTGGTCGAGGGGCATTAATTAGTGTCAGAAACGACTTGTGATTACCAATTCATTAATGCTGCAATGGAGCCTTTTGAAAAGCGCATTCAAAACAAATCATGTCAGAGAAAAGGATCAAGACAAAAAGCCCGCCCAAAACAAACCACTAACTACCCTTAACCCTAGAAAGCCACTTTGAATCTAAATAACATTAAAGTCGATTTAAATCCGTTAGACAAATTTTGGTTTTGAGAGGAACTAGAGACAGGATTTAGGCATGAAAGAGTACTGGTTTTACCTATTACTGTACACTTTACGTTTTGTGTAATACGCTAAAATTGTTAACTTAGTTTGAATGTTTTATGATTGGTTTTAAGGTTAAAGAAGAAATTTATACATGTTACATCAAGGTTATTGTATATTTGCAGAGCACCTTTTAAGCAGTGATTTCAATACAGTATTTTGCGAGGCATTCGCTTTTTATTCTGTAAGTTCAGAAACGTTACTAGCGATTTTACTCCATACGGTAGATTAAAGCAAGTATGTAAGAACGTGGCAGATGCTGAATCAACGTGGTCGACTTATAAAATAATGGAGCACATGGCGATTAGATATCAGTATGGCGTCTTTCTTCATTTGTGTATTAAAAAGTGAAAAAGTTGTTGGTCCTCATCAGTAGCAAAAGGAATTTCATTTTTCATTGCAACTTACATCTTGTGATGTAGTATCATGCTAAAGCCTTTGTTTCACAGGTACTGACTAAGCTAGCAGATTCCCTGCTAATAGCGTATACCTAAAAGAGTAAACAAACAAAAACTGTGGTAAATAAACATTAATCCATCCACTCATTCATTCATCCATCCACTTTTCCACATACCAACCCACTCACCCATGCATGCATGCATTAATGCAAACCAATATGCATCCATGGAAATCAATATGCATCGACGGAGTCGTCTGCCATTGTATGCATCTATACATTCGTCTATCGATGCGTGCATCCATACATTCACCTGCCCATTAAACCATCCATACATTTGTCGCCCAATGAATGCATTCATACACCCATCTGTCGATACATGCACTCATACAACCGTCTGTTTATGCATGTACCCAACATCTATGCGTCCAAGCACCCATCGATTCAACCATCAACCTCTCCGGCCAGCCCGTCACTATATGTTATCTTCATTCCCAACTTATCTCTTGTCTTAATTTTCAGGCTCTTTAATGTTTCTTAATGAAGCCACTCTTCTTCAGAATCTCAAGTTACGATACAGAAGAGATTTGATATATGTAAGTACAATAGTTCTTATCTACTCTAATTGCGCGTATTTTGAAAATGTTAAAAATTACTGATTCTCAGTTAATAGATTTTTAAAAATATTTATTGAAGATTTCCCTGGAAATTTTATTGTAAGTTAATATTTCTGATTCAGATTTCAAGTTCTGCTTGTTGCGAAACTGATAAAGTCATATTAGGTACAGTTGAATACACAGCAAAATACCTTCTCCCTTATTTTGCTGTGTTGTGCAAATCATAGTATTACTTTTTTACTATGGGAATATTATGCAGCAAAAAGGGTTGAAAGGTATTGTCGGTCACCATAACTTCCCTTAGCCCTTTTAAATGTTGATTTGAAGTTATAACAGTAAGTATATATGGATTGATCCTCTATACCGAGTATTTGGATTTGGTTATTAATCCACCTGTGTAGGTTCTTCATTGGCAATGCAGGGTATAATTTTGTTGTTGTTGCTGAATCGTGTCGTATGTGTTAAAAAACAAATATATAACTTCAGATTTTCCCTTGTGCTTACCGGTTTAAGTATCAAGGTCTAGTTTTTCATCTAAAACATTTTTGTTTGCGCGAAATGCATGCTTTTGAAAGAAAAGGACACATTCGCAGAGAGTTTTTAATTTCCAAATACTGTATTACCAATTGACCTTATCTTAGGTGTCAAGTATACTAATAGCAACTATAATATACTTGAATATGCTTGGTTGCTCGGCCCAGTTCTATTCTTTGTTGACAGCCACTTTGTCATCCCTTCAATCATGACGTTTTTATTGCCGTTTCGGGTGCTTCACCCACGATAAGCCTTGTGATAGAAGAATTGGTTTAGTGTAGCAATCTGCAATGCATGTGTATTTTATATGGAAATAAATATAATATAAAGAAATTAAAATACGTTTGGCTATTATAAGACAACCGGGTACGACACAAAGTTAGGTCGCCGAGCCTGGAGGAAATAGACACCCAGATGTAGTGATATTTCTGAGAGAGGATTTTCGCGCAAAAAAAGGTGCCGTAAAGGACGACAAACGATCGTCGGGGTCTTTGTTGATGCAAGTGGATCATCATTCACACACACACACACACACACACACACACACACACACACACAAATATATATATATTCAGGTATGAGCTCTAAAACATTGAGTTTGGGTATACAGTCGACAGCCGTTGTAAACGACTACAAAAAGGCGAATTTTAAATCTTGAAGACCATGTATAAAATAGGATGTGATTTGTTTTATGATGGATATACTATGGTACAGATGGCTTATGTTTTCATTGGACACGTTTGGCAACAAAATAAATGATTAGTGGTACAAAACTTAAAAATCGCAATTAAAATGATGGTGATTTTGGTCTATACCTACTTTGCTAGCACTCGACTGGGACTAAGGCGCCAAATAGAATTTTTTTGGTAATCTAAAAATTGCCTGCCCTTGAGAATTCCTTTTGGGGGTATTGGCTATCCTGGGTTTTAGATTTGATTGATTTGGGGTGTAATCTTCCGGAGGTAATAATAAGGAGGAATTTTCGGGAGAAATATTTTCAGAGGGCCAGTCTTCTAAGGGGCAAGATGTTGGAAGTCGACCTAACGGAGGATTTTTCTACCATGCACTTTACTTAGTACCCAGTGGCAGCACGTGATAATTCTTGTTGTCAGAGTATATCGAAATAATAAGGTTATGGATTATTGATATGTACAGTATATACAGGCCTCAATGTAATTTTGAAAAGGTCACCTGCTAATTTCCCCGGCGACAGTGCAATGTGGCCGTACATGTCCGGTAAGAATATCTCAGGTTTATATGAAGTTTTGTTGCAGATGCAAGAGTTGTAAGCATGTAAGGTGACGATTTTTATTCTTTAGCACTTATTAACGACACAGACAGATGGAATTATAAAAAGAAATTGATATGCTTGCGTCATGCCTTCTTAAATTTTGATCCAAAGATTTTCAAGAATAAACACAAAAGAAAGTCCTTTCGTCTGCGTCTGCGTCAGTGTCTTCATTTGTGTCACCAGTGTGAACTTGGGTTTTCTTTCAGAGCGCAAAACACCTTTTTCTTCAAGATTATTAATTGTTTTATTAAAATCTAAAGTATAGCATCGCATAATCAATTCACATCACATGCACGGAATTTTTACGTTTACAAAGAATCTCTAGACAGGTGTTTGTGTTTTTATGGCATAAAAAAGATGTCTGCTTCATTTCTGAATAAAAGCTGAAAATATGGTCAAATACTTACGTGGAGCTCATAATTTAACTTCTAAACGTTGTTCTTTTGAGGTACTCAACAACAAAATGAATGAAAATGTGCTCAACGAAAGAGCACTTTTCATTATTTAAAGGTTCTTACAGTTTAAAGGCGGGGTTCATATAACTACCTTTTGAATAAAGAATGTATTTCAAACAGAATTTACTTGTAGTTTCTCTCGACCAATAGGATTATTAAATGGGAAAAGCTCATATTCCTGCTCACTTCACTTTCGATACAGACATCTTGCTTTTTCGCTCGCTTAAATCTTCATTAAAGGTGAAACATTGTACTTCTTAACTTTCGGACCACATTCAGCAATTTCAATCGACTTTGAGAAAAAGATGCGTGATGCAATGTCTCAATTTGATTTTCCTTTGAAAACATTATTTTATGTTTTGCATTGCTAACTGGAGTAGCTGTATAATAGCTCTAATAAAGTAAGGATATCTTTCCAAGACAAACACCTTAAAGAGTTAAAAATGCGGCACCAACAATATCGATACGGAGTCGTAGTAACGCACAAGTATTCTTGTGCATACTATACTAAATCATGCCACTCATTCATAAAAACTGCGACTGAAATTGCCACTCCAGCATCCAATAAAGGTACGGAGAAATGATTGTAGATTTTGGTAAGAGAAACATCAACAATCTCTAAGTCGATTTCTCGTCTTCATTTGTTGGTGTCCAACATCTGTGTTAAGAGTTTTTTATACGAACTTAAAAAAATCTTTCCTGTCACTTTCCAGAAGCTCTATGATGCAATTTTGTGTCTTTTACAAGAGGACTGCTTTCTTCATTAAATTGAGCTCCTTAGGAGCCTCAAAATCGCTGAGTACAGTGTTTGATAAACGTGATAACATTTGTCATTTACAATCATTCAGTGCAATAAATACTTATCTTTCTTTTTTTAAACACATCAAATGTTTCCCTGACCCACCATAAACAATAAAATGAATGTACAGGATGCAGATGATATTTCCAGTATATCAATAAAAAGGGTCATTGAAAAGGGACTTTTCCCCATTTTCCTAGGTCATATATAAACATATATACAAATATACTTACATACATATATACACATACAATGTCCCCATGAGGCACAATAATAACATCATATGGTCAAAAGATAGCATGTAGGAATTGAATGGATTTCCTTTTACATAATTGTACGAGTTTATCAACATACTTTCCCAAGGACGGGGGAAACTTTCGTGAGCGGATTAAATGAAACATGCTCTAAAACAAATGTGATTGTCCGAGAATCAACTTGAAAGTAAAATTTATACATCGGATCATTATTATAAAAGTTCAGTGGACATAGTGCCCGTCAGGAACAGTTTTTGACCGGAGAAATATCATTTCTTGACAATGCCCAGTGCCCAGCGTCTGTATCTAGTCTATCAGAAAATAAGGCTTACAGCGTCACAAGAGTTGTTGTATCTGGGGATTCCGGGAATAAGGACTGAAAAATGCGATAAACAGATTGAGCCAATATTTTGAAAAATCTACTTCACAGAGTGGCACAGCTTCACCCCTTTACGCGCCGCCCGTGTTGGTACCGCTCTTTATATGATAAAAAACTTCCCAAGTTGTAAATCAGTCAGTGTTTAAGATTTACAATACCAAAATGTGGTGTACATTGTTGTAGTTTTATTTTTAGAAAGCTTCCTGCTGTGTTTCCATCGAGTACAGTTTTGAAAACCAGGTTATGACGAACAGATATCAAGTCCTTCATGCGTATTTTACGCCCCACCATAGCTGACTGTGCGGTTTGCTTGTGAGCACTTTAGAAACACAGTGAGTGACAATTTCGCATGGTCAGGTGTCAAGTGACATACCGTGAGATGCAAAATAACCAGAAGAAAGGAAACAGCGTTCCTTTTTTATACTATTATATTTGGGACTAGTTATTTGTATTTTTTTGTTTTGTTTTGTTTTCAGACTTACGTTGCAAATATTTTAATAGCTGTTAACCCTTATCATGACATGAAAGACTTATATAACAAAGAAATGATTATGAAATATAAAGGAAAGTCACTGGGTGTATTACCACCACATGTATTTGCAATTGGTAGGTGCATGTTGTTTTTAATTTTTAGCTTCTTCAACTTTGGCACGGAACGTTGATCTTGGTAATTTTTTGATTGTGTGTAATCAGGAGTGGTTACAAGAGAGCTAATTTTTTTAGTTTTGATTTGAGCAAGGGCTTTTCACCGTTATCCTCGTCCCCACTTACAGCTGATCTGTTTGTGGTGAGTTTCCGGACAAATGTATTTTCAGCTCCAGTCTACAAACTTATGACGTTACTCCTGGTCTAAAGCATCTTCCCCACTTTACAAAAGTTGAACTCAGTCTCTCACAAATTGACGAAAACCCGTGTAAATTTATAGAACTCAAAATCAGGAGTTTCAAAACGCAGAAAAGACCCACGCAAATGTATTTCATCACAAGGTATATTTTTTATCAGAAATTATAAGAAAAAATGATTTCTAATCAGGTTTCCATGCTACTTTTTTATTCTTTGAGGAAAAGGACTCCAACAAGCTGCTTTCTTGCTCTCGCTAAACTGCGATGGTTTTTCTTCCGTTTACTGTATTAATCGAATACTATGTTGTTTATTCGTACTCTGGCCACTATGTCTTTGTTTTTGGTCGTTTTAGAAGTTTTGATTTCTTTTTCTTCTTTGATTTCATTGCTTCCATTTTGATTACTCTTGTTGGTTTCATTTCGTATCTCAGGGCCTAACCAGTCTGTAACGTAGTCTACAAGCCCACCTTTACAGAGTTTTGGTCATGCCCCATACTTCAAATCCAAATCTTAGGGCCTAACCACTCTGTAACGTAGTCTACAAGCTCAACTTTACAAATTTTTGGTCATACCCCATACTTCAAATCCAGCGCATGTAATGTAGCAGGAAATAAACTAACAAGAGATCTATTAAAATTCTTCATATTGGATTTCTTTTGGGTCATGGAGTGTAATGGCCGGGTCCTTACCAATGTACCTATGTTTTTCCGACAATCCCGCGGTAACCCCTGTTCACCCTCCCTCCTCCTGTCCTGCCCCCCCTCGCCCCCATGGTGTCTAGCGATGTTCCCCCGTACACATGTTCTCCCATACCTTTGTTGCCCACGGTAACTATGTTGCCAGGTACCTATTCCCAGGAAACATATTTTAGGACTGTGGTTGCTGTTCGGCCTCCGTGCTTTCTGTGGATTCCTCGAAACCCTTTCCCAGAAAGTCATGAATTCCAGGAAATGCAGCTTCCCATCAGAATCACTAGGCAAAGGGCATCTGGATTTTTAACAGTTCAGAGCAGAGTAGCCATGGATATAAAGCTTGTGGCAGGTAATCGTGGCGATCGGGTCCTTGTAGTTAATGGATACCGGTAGCACAAGCATCGAAACGCAAATGAAACTATTCACTGGTGGTGCTGGAAGAAAGGTTGCCACGCACGTGTTAGAACAAATCGATTCAACATTGAACACGTGGAAGATGCGAGCGAAATCCACGTACTATTCCATGAGGAACACGCCCATGACACTGATGATAAAATGATTAATCGAGCTGTATTGAGGGACACCATGCGCAGAGAAGTTTTAGACAACCCTGCTCATCCAATAAAGCGTGTGTATGATGCAACAGTGTCTAATGTACACAGACGACAAGCACAGGGTGGAGGAGACCGACCCCAGATCGACAGTTTCCTTTCCTTCCGAACAATTCTAAATAGAACTAAGGTGAGCCAGATGCCAGAAATCCCTGCCGCAGTCGAAGATGTCAACATTGTTTGGCCTTGGGCTGAAACATGGCTGCATGATCGCTTTTTGCTCCATCAGGATAATGACTGGGGAATATCCATTTTCGCAACTGATGCAAACCTAAGAGCCCTTGGGAGGTGCCGTAAGGTCTATATAGATGGAACTTTCAGATCCTGCCCTGCCCCACATAACCAGTTTTTTACAGTTCTTGGCAGGTACCATGGCTGGGTCATACCTTTGATAGATGCGTTGATGGAAAGTAAAGCAATAGGGCATTACCGACAGGTATTGGCAGCAATTTATAGGTACCGGGGAATATAGGTACCAGGCAACATAGGTACCGGGGAACACAGGGATGACCCCGTAATGGCCACCTTTTTTATTAAGAAATGCAAGTGTTTACTTCAATGCTTTCCTATGCACCTCATGTTTGCTATGAAACTGCGTCATAAGCTCCCAGACTCTTTAAAATAGGCCGTAATGTGAACTGCCAGAATGTGATAGCATGGTTGGGCCAGAGCATCATACATTTTTTAACAAAAAGGAACTGGTTTAATTAATCGAGAGTATTTTAAAAGGTTTTTAGATCAAGAAGAAGAAAATTTAAATCATCGAAATTATTAATTTTTTACTTACAAAGTTTTTGTTTTAGCTTTGTAGGTAAAAATTACTCACAGTGTAAAAGTAATTTTAAGTAAACCGTCGCTTTTACTTTTCCGTAGCGATACAGTAATTTCATTTATTTTGCCTCGTAGAATAATCATCAATTTCTTGGAATTAATTTTTATTTTCTTTGGTATTAAAAATCAAGAATTAAGGGTAATTTAAGGTTAGAGTACAGTCCAATCCTTGATTCGGTCTGATTTGAAAGTTTAAATTTTTATATAAAAAAAGTTATTTTGCATGTCATCAGAAGGAAAAAGTATGTTAAAACAGTGTGTTTCGAATATTTAATATCAGAATCGTACCGTCGAAATCTAATATCTTGACCGGAACACCGTGCAAGAAGCGTTATCAACATGATGAATGTCTGTTTCTGTTCGTCGATTACTTGCACAAAAGGAAACTCTGAAAGTTTGTTAGTAAATGTATAATTTGGAAGAGTAGATGGTTTTATTAATTTTTTAAAGGTTATTCAAGACAACAAAAGAACCAGAACCAGTTATTTTTATATGTATTTTTATGATTTTTATATGCCTACCAATGATTAATCGAAATTTTTTTTTCGTTTTTGTGATACATATCTGTTTAAGAAGATTCCGATTTGGCGTCAAACTAAGGTCGAACTGAAGACAGTACTGAAGTTTTTATCAAGAAATTAGATAATTTTTAACTTTCTAAATGTTTGCAAATTAGTACAGTTTATAACTATTTTTCAGCTACCCATACTGCACAATGTTTGTATTTCCTTAATTTCAGATTTTTTGCTTCTTTATATTTTCGCATCACTGCTTTCTTTTTAGTATATCAATACAATACCTTCCTTTTATTTTACTGTAATTTATGTTTAAATCCTGAACAGGATTTGTAGGGAGACAAGTTTGTTTATAGCTGATTACGGTTTTACTGCATAAAGATTATTAGACTAAGATAAATATACCGTAAGGATTTATTATCTAATCTTATTATCTATTAGCAAATATATTTACACTCGCAAACACAGCTACACATACGTTTAACCTTATATGTTATTAACTATCATCTATTACATTAGTCTTTTCCCACTGTTCACAGCGGATAAAGCGTACAGGGATATGAAAGTCTTGAAACAAAGTCAGTCTGTCATTGTTAGTGGTAAGTATTTTATTTCAAAAAGAGGAGAGAGATAAATAGATAGATAGATGGATATATATATATATATATATATATATATATATATATATATATATATATATATATATATAGAGAGAGAGAGAGAGAGAGAGAGAGAGAGAGAGAGAGGAGAGAGAGAGAATTCATTAATTATTACACTGCAGTAGTACAATCGTTAGCACACATACTATATATATATATATATATATATATATATATATATATATGTTTTTGTATGTGTATTTTGTGTGTGTTTATTTCAGATTAGCTGAACAGGGTTCCATCCAATGGGTTTTGATATTTCTTTTAAATATTTACAACAATAAAAGGTAAAATCTTATGACGTCGTAAATAGGTATGGATAAAATATACCTTAATACTAAATTTAAGAGACCAGCAAATTCCCAGGATATCTGTATCACTTAGCAGTGTTAATTGGAACAATAACTATCCACGAATTTACTAAGTAGGCTATTTTATTTTATTTTCTTACAGAATTTACATTCAGCCCCCCCCCCCACCACCACCAAAAAAACCCCTCGTTTTAATATTTTTACGTCGTGGTTCTTTCAAATGTTATTTGATAAAATACGTAGAAATACCTAAATATTGGCTTGAGTATAAACTTGAGTTTGATTTGGATGAAAGTAAAACTTGAATCTTTACGCAAATATGCATTTCTTGTATCAGGTGAGAGTGGTGCTGGTAAAACAGAATCAACCAAATATATATTAAGGTATGTTATATTTTCATTAAAAAATCTAAATATTTGTTCCTTTACATTTTGGTGGTTGCTTTATTACGATTAACCAGATCACGTGTCACCGCATCACTCCCATTTGGATGCTTTATCTTACACTTTTTTATAACAATCTCTTAGTATATACTGATAAGAACCGATATATTGTTTTTGTATGGTGTCATATTTCATGTTAGCTAATTTAGCATTTACTAAAGTAAAACCTATCTTTCATTATTTTTCTACTTTAACTGCACACATAATCACCCTATGTGCTAAGCGCTCATTAAAACTCATCATTTACAGAAAGACACGTTTCACATCTTTTGTAATAGTTGAGAACAGTGTTCGACTCTACTGAGGTCAACTGGGTTTGGCGAAGTTAAGTGTCCTGGACCTTTTTGAATAAGAGGGTTTTTTGGATGAGTGAGTAATGCTGCTGGAAAGGTACACTATAAAAAGATTTTGGGTTTGATTCAATGAAAAGCTTTGAAAGCATGCAAACGCGGTCACTTAGTGCCAGATAGGGTATTATGTCAAAAACTCTTCGCTGCCCAAAACACTGCGGCGCAAAGAACTGTTTGATCAAAATCTTTTGAAATTAAATGCATTTGAGAGTTTAAAGCTGGGAACAAATCAAGAAAGTTGAAAATCTGTACGTTAAAAGTATCATTTTCTGGTCAAAATGTTACTTGGATATTGTGACTTTTCTCTGTTACCGTGAATTTATAATGGGAGCTTTGGAGAAAAATTTGACATAGTTAAACTGAGGTAGATAGATAGATAGATAAATAAGTGGATAGATAGATAGATAGATAGATAGATAGATGGATAGATAGATAGATAGATAGATAGATAGATAGATAGATAGATAGATAGATAGATAGATAGATAGATAGATAGATAGATGAATAGATGAATAGATAGATGGATAGATAGATAGATTGATTAATTGATTGATAGATAGATGGATACATAGATAGACAGATAGATAGATAAATAGACAGATAGATAGATGGATAGATAGATAGATAGATAGATAGATAGATAGATAGATAGATAGATAGATAGATAGATAGATAGATAGATAGATGAATAGATAGATGGATGGATAGATAGATTGATTAATTGATTGATAGATAGATGGATAGATAGATAGATAGATAGATGGATAGATAGATAGATAGATAGATAGATAGATAGATAGATAGATAGATAGATAGATAGACAGATAGATAGATAGATAAAGATGTGTATAAGAGGCGGGAGAATGAGAGAGTG
>RDPX01000021.1:3114926-3151704 GCA_003991215.1 Morbakka virulenta | reverse complement strand
GAGAGAGAGAGAGAGAGAGAGAGAGAGAGAGAGAGAGAGAGAGAGAGAGAGAATGTTAGATAGATAGATAGATAGATAGATAGATAGATAGATAGATAGATAGATAGATAGATAGATAGATAGCTAGCTAGCTAGATAGATAGATAGATAGATAGATAGATAGATAGATAGATAGATAGATAGATAGATAGGTAAGTAGATGGATGGATGGATGGATGGATGGATGGATGGATGGATGGATGGATGGATGGATGGATGGATGGATGGAGAGAGAAAGAGAGAACAGACAGAGAGAGCGGAGGACGTAAGTCGATTATTAAAATGAGAGTGTGATAGTTACTTGGAGTACGCACATTGCACGATCTTGTTGATGAAAAGGAGCAGGAAAAGGTAGCCAAATATTAAGACTAGAATTTGGAAACGCCTTGAAGTGTTTGTTATTCAGGTGGTAATAGGAAAATATAGAAACAATCTTTAAAGCTTATCTTAACTCGCAAGAGAAAGTAAGCCCCAGTGTTCATGTTGATATACAGAAAACTTGCCTTTTGATTATTACAAGGACTATGAGATATACGCAGAATATCTTGGGCCACAGATCGTTACTTGATGTTTTGCCCATTACCTCAGAAAAGGGGAATATTTAATTGAGGTCTTAGTTTTGCCACGTTTGTTCGATTTAACGGCTGTCAAAGTACGGATGTTAATTGATAGTTTTGGTGCAGTGGCTGTGGTGCTTATACATAAAATAGTATCCCGTTTTGGGGGTTCAGAATATAGGTTTGGCAATAAAATCTTTAACCCCTCGAGAGCTTGTAATAGACCTTTGGTGGTTAGTTTATTTGTTTTGCAAACTAGTAAAAATAGTTACTTTTATGTTGAAGAACCATAAAAGGCATAAAACCACTAAGTGTATGGATCTGTAATGGTAATACAGAAAAAATATTTATGTCGAATTTAAGTTCTACTTTTCGAACTTATTTCCTATTTCGAGTTTTTTTTCCAACATTTTACCCTGTAGGATTTGAATTAAGAGAAAAGAAAGAAAACAAGCCACTGATACAATGTCGAAAAGCTAACATACCCAGGCTTCAATATATTGTTAAGTTATTGTTAGAAAACCCTAAAATATCTACATGAATAAATAATCACATACAAACAGACAGACATACATACAGACAGACATACATACATACATACATACATACATACATACATACATACATACATACATACATACATACAGACAGACAGACAGACAGACAGACAAACAAACATGATGATTCCTGCATCTTTCCAGATGATTTTTTCATCTTGAGTTCTCTTCATCTCGTCGCCCATGACATATGAGATGACTTTGCAGTCCTGCTGTAGATTTGCACACCTTGAAATAGATTTGACATAAATTGAATGATTTCCACTTGGTTTACGTCTGGAGGCTGAAGAGCAATCTTGTGAAAAGGCATGTGTCTTTTCAAGCCAACAGTGGAATTGCACACTTTGCTGCATATTACGCAGGTTGTTTGGTCTAGCCTAGCAGGTAACAAGTTGACCCGATCCTGTCTTTGTTGTGACATAAGGTGGTTGACATAGCCAGCTTTTGACAGAAGTACTCTTTACAAGTGTCGCATTTCTAGCTCTCTATGTCATGGTCAAGAACATTGCCTAAATCTCTGCGAAGCTCACGTACTTACACACAATCATTCATACATACATACATAAATGTATACATACATACATACATACATACATACATACATACATACATACATACATACATACATACATATGCACTACAAATTGATATGTAGAAAAGCGGTTTCCATTTGTTTCACTTTTCTTTCATAGGCTCAGGTCGTTGGCGGTTACATTTCACATTATCTTCTGGAAAAATCAAGAGTTTGTAAGCAAAATCCAGGAGAAAGGAATTATCATGTATTTTACAGACTGTGTGCTGGTGCACAGGGAGGCATGAAAACTCAGTTAAAACTAGCTGCACCCGAAGCTTTCCATGTGAGTATGCTACGTTTCACAGAAATTTAATCAATATTACTTGGAACTTAAAAACTAATTTCCGTAAAGAGTTGCTCAGAGTTAGCTCAGAAGATAATCCCCATCATGGTTTTACTACCTTAATGTGACAATGTTTATTCTAGTTTTGTTCGAAGTTCGCTTTGTTTCTTTTTGAGTTTGTTAACCTAGTTAATGTTTAAAATTTTTAATTATTTGAAATTCTGGATCGTTGTGGGGTTTTTTTCGATCACCGGTAAGCTATCCAATGGCACGCGTAATTTATTCCAATTTGACAAAGAGAAATAATACACTGATTCCCAAACCATCTTAATTTGTGTATCACAAATTGCATGTACAGCTTTTGATTCCTTAAGACTGGTTTAAAAAATAAATTTTGAAAGGGTATGTTTATAATAACCACTCAAACTCACAAAGACGCCGGAATTAGAAACCACAACTCAAATGAATTTTTATTAATATAGAAAATCAAGAGGGGATCGAGGAAGGTAGCCTCTTTTGTGATTGCCTTTCTAAAACAGTTGAAGACGTGGAAATGGAGATTGTAAAAGCAAATTACCTCCATTGGTTCAAATTGGGTGCCAGACCTGGCTCTGCCAATTATTTGAGACTCTTTGATCTTGAAATTTTTATCGCATTGACGGTTCAGCCATAGAGAGCTTTAATAGAGTCACAAGTAACAATTTGGTGTATAGTCTTAAACCGTCGTTTTGGCTGAACACGCAGTCACACAGGACGATGGAGAAAACTAGTTCTCGTAGCAGCCTGATGTTTGATTTCAGGTGGATGTTTTTGCCCTTCCAGGGATTTTTTAGTTTTGCAACGACTGCTTTTTTGCCTTCTTAAGTGATGATCACTCCTAAGTATTTTAAGTTCCTCATTGCTTCCAGTTCTTGTCAGTTATCTGTGATCTTGATAGAGAACGACCTTCTTATTCTTTACCGACTATTCCGCAATACCGGCACGTAAACTCATAAACAACCCTACCTAACTTTGACAGGCAAAGGGTCCATCTTAGATGAAAGAAGAATATTAGTCGGAAGAGGTTGTGAAGTGGAAATTACTTTGGGTGTATTAACACGATAGCGTTCGAAAACTGCTCTGGTAATTTAATTTTCGAATTTAGTTGAAACCAGGCCCATTGAGGTTAGTTTGAAATATACTGGACAATTTTTTTTCGGTTTCGGGAGTTCTGTAACAGGATTCTTGAAGATAGGTAATATAAACTGAATACCTTTGGTACTTTGATAACCATTTAACAACAAAACGCGTAATTTTATCTATATTGTCAGAAAGTTGTTAGGAGAGCATGTAGCAACTGCACAAAATTTTAACAATGGTTCCAACAGATTTAGAATAGCCATTAGGAAAAGCCAGAGAAGACGTGCAGTAGAAATCTTCTGTTGTATCAAGTCATTGAGATGCTACATTAGAAATCACAACCGTTTTCACAAACAAATTTCTTATTGCAATTAAAGTTAGAATTGTATACTAGATTTAGACAGTGTTTACACATGTAAATAATCATCAATATGTGAGCTTTATATTTTTTCTGTTTTAGTATTTAAACCAAGGGTCATATAAAGTCTCAGAACTGGATGATTCTTTGGACTTTAAGCGTTTGGAGGAAGCAATGAATGCCGTTGGTATCAGTACAGAGGAGCGTGGTAATATTTACAGAGTTGTTGCTGCAGTGCTTCATCTTGGAAATGTCAAGTTTCAGGAAAGTGTCAAGGATAAGAAAGGTGTGTTATTTTGTAAGACTAGAGCTGCACTCGCCAGAGAAAATCTGCCCATAACATCAGCGGCCACTCCTCTCGAGTGACCTCACAAGGCAACCGAGCGCGCGTTTTCCCAAGCTATTTGTACCAAACATCAAAATTAATAAATTAATATTCTCGCAATTTACAATTGACAAGTGCTTTTTTATTATGTAGTCAGAAAGGAAAATCTATAAGAGTAAATTCAGAAAAGCCTTGCAGGCCATGTAACCCAAACCTTAAAGAATAATGTACCTACATGCATTATATGATAAGTTTTTGTACGATTGATTTTCACGTTGTCATTTGTCATTTGCCGGCTAGGGAAGACCAAAACAAGGAAAGAAAAAGGTGAGAATTCGGCTGAAACCTACAAGAGCTGATATCACGATCAATACAAGGTGTTTTAAGCTTGGCAGGTTATTTCCAATCCCACGAGTACTCGGGTATTGGGAGTAATTAGAGAAAGCTCTATGTTGATCGTCTTTAAGATGATAGTAACTCTTTGTTTTGTGTAATTTTACAAACGTATTTAAGGTTATAGTAGTTACGGCGGAGCCTTGATAAAACCTCCACATAGAACACACAATGAAATAGTCATACTCTCTAAGTCTTTGCACCAGTGACACTAACCAGCCATCTGATAGTACGCAAAATGCGGTGTCTTTAGTCAGCTAGCGCTGCAATTTTGATTTTTAGAGCCTGTTGCAATATCTTATCTTTTATCTTGGCTTCCCCCGTTGATTAAAATATTTCCCTGAATCAGGGAAATACTTCTGCTTTCCTATGTAATAATCATCCCGAGAAAAACTAAATTGTAACAGTATGGTTGATGTCTTATTCAATACTTCATTATTCTTTGATTGTTGGTAACTTTTTTACGACATTTATTTGAGAGACACTATTATTTAAAAGGCAGTACTTCTTTTGAATTGAAAGGATTTAAAAGGAATAATAGTAACGTCACTTCTGAACGTAGGTATTAAAAACTAAACACATTTATTGTTCTAATTTACCTATCATCATCATGATCATTTTATCTGTCGAATACCTGGGCATTTTGTATCAGATCTTCAAGTTCTGGCTCTATTATCTTAGAAAATGGATTGATATTGGCTTCCTAAAAGACCGTTTGTTGGTTTTGGGGGTATCTGAGCTGTTCCGTTCTTTGAAACGATCCCTAATGGAATATTACTACCGTGATAATTTCTTAAACAAGCCCAATTTTTTCAAATAATAGTAGTAATGGAAGATAATTTGCCCCAATATGTACCGTTTCAATATCATTATTTCTATCTGCGTAGCGCTTAACCAGAAAATAAGGGTTCAGTAGAGTCGCTCCCTGTAGCAGATCTTATAAGTTTTAACTGCTGGATTTTGCTGAGAAGGTATCTCCCATACCTAAATTGGTTGAGGAGATGACCTTGACACCACAGACACTGGTTTAAATCCAGTTTTGAATGCATCTTTCTGCCTACTACCTGGCTTAAGCAATGTGAATCTATTTTTGGCGTTCTTGCCAGCGCACCTTCTTATGTTTTTGCAGCAGTTGAATCTTACGTTTGTATTGCAAATCCTTTGAGTTTTGCTGTATGTTAATGGGTTAATTAAAATGCTATAGGGTTTACAAGGGTAATAAACTAGTAGTGAAAGGAAGTTCTTTGGATATTTGGATATTTCGTCTTCAGCAAAAGGTGGTTTTATCACAAAGGGTAACGAACTTGATTTTACATTGTACGTGAAAAAAGCGATTTAAAGAATAAATGTTATGCAATTTATTAGCTTGTAAGTTATAGTACTGTTGCATATTCAGCTGCCATTTTCCTCCCCATGCTGTTTAGTAAAAATACGAACGTAGCACAAAACTAGATCCTAATCACTTGAATTGGCGGTCTTCATAGGTCAGTACCTACCTGAGACTGATTAAGCTATCGGGTGTCCTTGCTTTACTTTTTTTAAGTATGTATTTTAAATCTTGGGCTAGTGATAACTTAATCTGTTAATTAATTTAAGCGAGGAACAAATATTAAAGTTAGGTAAATGTAAGATCTATACATACTATTTTTATACACGATAACAGCGTTAAAATTCAAATTTTAAAACTAGTTGATGGGACTTTGGTATGTTGATCCACGGAGCCAAGCATGATCGACAGAAGGAATACGCATTGGGAAAATATTTTTCGGTTTTAATATATATGGATTAGAAACTACAATTAGCATTCTAAATAAGTTGATATTCAGTTGCGATTAAGAAGAACGCTTCTTTTATTACAAGTCTCTACGTCTTTTGAAGCATTTGTACTTTTAACTGTACTTTTTGTGTTGAATCATTTAGATTCTTGTATAACTGGAAATTACAAGGTTAAATCCAGCTAGTTGGTTGTTAAGGTTGATTTCACGTGTGTCGAAAGTGCTAAGTTGCATGTGATATTTCAAATGGTGTCAACATACTCAAGGTTATTCGTTAGATTTTAGAGCCCTTTAATGATTTACTTGTAAAGCAAAATCATTTGTAGAAATGTAAATGTTCTCAGTTATTAGTAATGGACAGTAAAGGTATCTTTAGTTTGAAATGCTATCAAAAGAATTAGCCGCCATCTCATCCCAAATGAGTTGCTGCTTTTAATAAAAGTATGTTATGTATTAAATTCCCATTTTCTTAAGTTTTTGTGATAGGGGAAGCAGAAAGAAAGACCTTCCCTGAAAACGAGGCGTAATTGAAAATGAAGACAATAACGATAGTAGTTGGTACAAACCTCGGCAAGAATTGGAAACGAATTTAATTATTGCGGATTTTTGAAAAATGCTTGGTCCATAAATGGGTGTGCTTGGTTGATGTGATGATGCATTTGTTGTGGCTTTTATGTTTTTTCAAACATCATGCGGTTCTTTTGCGTTTTTTTGTTCACAAAGAGAAGCTGACGAAAGTTGGATACAGATTTCTTCTAATGTTCCTTAGTAGATGGCAGGCCTATCTCTGTCAATTACTTGGAACAGTTTTGTCTCCAAATTTTTATCGAATTCGCCTTTCAGCAGTAGATGTTGTGCTATACCTGAATCATATTCTTAGGCTTGGGTTTCGGCTGAATCCAATTAACACAAGAATTTTCTCTGTAGTTCCCAGCACGTCTTGTTTTGTTCTGTCAGTCAATATTAAAGATGCTGCAGTTCACGTAGCAGATGACGTGCGGGCGCTTAAGCTAAAAAATAACTGTGCTTAAAATTATGGTAGGCAAGGCACCCTTTGTAGACGAAAAAATAATTTTTTTAAAGTGAACATTATTTTGGGTGTATTAGCACGATGACTCGAAAATTGCTCTGTTAATTTGATTTTCGAATATAGTTGAAACCAGGCCTACCCAGGATAGTTTGGAGTATATATGGCACTTTTGGAAGCCCTTTGTAACGGGACTTCGAAAGCTTGATAATCGTTGCTGAATAATTTTGTCTAATGCATATTTAAGGTAACCATTGTTCAATAGAATTTGCCTAATTTCTTAATTTCTCTTGACAATTTCTCAGGAAAGGAAGTAATGAGAGCAGGAGGAACTAAAATGTTTTTATAAGTCCAATTTTAAACTGCGTGGATCTGAATGAACCACACTGGACATATTGTCCTGTGTTTTCGCTTTAAAAAATATCCACATTTCGTGTGCTCTCAAATAATTGCCTTTCTTAATAGCCTACAAAAATATTAGCTGAAGCTGTACCCAGCGGAGAGTCCATGGTTTTACTTCAATTTGTTAATGAGACAGTACCAGCCACCATTGATAAGGCTCTGGACCAGCGTCAAACTGCTAACATCTTAGTCTTTTTAAACTTAATTGCATATCATGACCCGATATGGCTATTTTAATAGGATTGACGGACCTGAAGAAGTTACTTGCAACGTCTCTCTTGCGCATGATCTTGTACACTTTGATTATCACACACGATTTGCTGGTTCAGAATCAGAAAAGCCTTCTCTTTTAGGTCTCCTGTAGACCTCAACTGATCAATTTGAGTCCTTGGCCCCTCCATTATTCATGAACAATCATTGTGATGCTTACCCAGACGAGGTTGCTTCTTTTCTTTAGGAAAGCTCTTACTGACCGTGGTTTTCTTAAAACCTATCTTAGGATTGTTGTCTTCAATCTATTGGCAGCACTGCATGTAGAAAGGTGGTTCGTTGTTTGATGGTAGCGAGTACTTTATGCTCAAGCCCATTTTGTATCTTTATAAGTCTATCATCTGTCCTTGAATGGAATACTGTTGTCTCTCATCTTAATGTTCTTGATCGAGTTCAGAGATATGTTTGCTTTTTAATAGGTGCCTGTCTTGGTGTTTGCCACATTGACAAGATATAGCATGTCTGTCTTTTCCATTACCATGGCAAGTGTGCCGATGAGCTTTCCCGCAGTTACAAGCCCAGTTTTTGCATCTTGTGTGACCCATTCCTCTTAACGTCGTCACCCATATGCATTTGTTACTTCACGTTGTAATAAGTCATTTCATGAGTGAACTTTTTTTCCAGAACGTTAGATATTAAAACTATTTGATATTTGGGTATTTTACTCTTATATGAGTTACATGCCCTCAAGATCAACTCATACCATGATCAAACCTTTCTTTCTGGAGTCTTTTTCACAGTTCTGTAAACATACCATAACAAAAAGTAAATGAATCCTTAGCACATTACCAAGTCTTTAGAAAAAAAAAATTGTTTTGATCTATTTCACCCAAAAGTGCAGTGCAAGAATGTATGCCAAATTGTTAATTTTGATTAGATTGTAGGTACCTAGCACGGGATCTATTGCTGAACTATAATGCGTTAAAAGTTTGAGATCTAACAATTCGAAGTAAGTGGCCGAGTTAGATTAGCTTACCACTTAGGATGAGGCAATTTATATTTAGCTTCCCATTTATATCAACATTTGTCACCTCCTCTTTGTAGATAAAAGGATTACGTATATTGTGTTAGACAACCAGGCGCAAAAAGTGGCAAGCTTTCTTGATCCTCTCTATTGTTTTCTGTATTGATAGAAACACGCTTGGCTTGTTTTTCCTTTTTTAACCAAAATAAACGTAATTTTATTAGAATTGTCAAAAATTGACGAAAACCAGCTAAATATGCCTTGGTAAAAAGCTAGTTGCTTATTTAGTTTGAAGTGCTGTAACAAATATAGTGTGCTGTATTTAGGAATTGTTGAGGTTTGCCTTGCTTCTCATAACCCTTGCCTTATGCTACGCTCACAGAAATACGTTTAGTAAACTTTGAGTATTTTCACACCTGTTAAGGCAATATGGGGATTTTGAAATTAGTATACAATTCGATTAGCAGACACAAATTTTTACACCAATGTTGCCCCTTAATTTTATGCCTTACTGCATATCGACTAACTATTAACTTTCTGACAGGTGGTTCTGAGGTTATGGACAGTTCCATTGGTACTGCTACAGATACTGCAAAATTCTTAGGTGTAGAAACAGCAGAACTACAAATGTCGCTAACAACACGAATTATGACGACATCAAAAGGAGGAGGCATGGGTACAATTTACAAGTAAGTATTATACATGAAAACCTTCCATCGGCATTTTGATGGACGAGATATTTCATCGCCAAAAGGAAAATGTTACTCACTAAATTGTTTTTGTCATCTGAAGGGCGAGATTTTTGCTGAGCATCAACTACTTGTTATATCTTAATATCTTAGCGTTCCATACCCCGTTACTTCACACTCTGTTTTGTATAAGCCTTAACAGTCTTCCCCAAGTGGGATGAAACTTTTACACGTATGGTCGTCGGGTCTTAGTATCTCCCGTCTTTTTGTCTACAATTTCTTTTGAACTTTCTGATGCGAAGTTGCTTTTCATACCCTCTTTCGCCCGCTAATGTTCCTAAACGTAAGAGATATGGGGCAGCGACGTTACTTGCATCTTCACCACTTAACCTCAGAAGATCACTGATTCTGTGCGTGAATTGAAACATCGCACTGTCAATTGATGAATAACACATCTATTGTTTTCTTCCCTTACAATCATTAGAACA
Organism: Morbakka virulenta; assembly: GCA_003991215.1. Classification (NCBI taxonomy): domain Eukaryota; kingdom Metazoa; phylum Cnidaria; class Cubozoa; order Carybdeida; family Carukiidae; genus Morbakka; species Morbakka virulenta. The sequence continues at coordinate 3,141,884 of RDPX01000021.1, read as the reverse complement.
TGGCCGAAATACCTAACTTGGGTATCGTATTGAAAACTCCGCAGCGGCAGATATTGTTATTGCTAGCAGAGTAAATCATTCCTTCTGCTTTTTTCGAGCCTCCATAATTGCGTTCAAGGATCCATATTGTGTTCAAGTTGTACTCTTTCCTTTTTGGTGGGCAAGTTGTGCTAACTCTTATATCGAGTACATTTTCTGTACATTCCGATTTTCCATTTTGTAAACTCTCTTGAACCGTAAAAATGACTCATTCGATTGACAGACGTTAAAACATGCATACCTTTAATCGGTCGATCGTAGTTGCCGCCTGGTTTTGATTAATTTTTTTTGGAGGTACCTAATCTGCGTTTTACATCGCCCTTTATCGATATCAAGTGCATTTTGCAGAGCAGAAATATTACCCCATCGTTCAACTCCTGATCAAAAGAATCAGGTGTTGTATTAATCAGTATTACCATAGCTTTTGACCCAAAACCTCACTAGCATGGTTAAACTTACCAAAAACCGAAATCCCACCTGATGGCGGGGGGTTCGGTTTTTGGTTTCACCTAGAATAAACCTTCCTACTATGATAACGAACATCACAGAGTCAGTTATAGTTTCTATTGGATCGTTTAATTTAAGTCGTGGTCTTTCTTCTCAGTTGCAAGCAGTGACCACAACAAAAAGTTATTGTGTTTCTGGCCCAACTTTGGTGATTTTAACTTACAACCGAATATTCAATCTGCTAGAATATGAAATCCTAAATTAATTATTGCAATTTAACAACATGGACTTACGGACTCTATCCCACCCTTGAATGATTGTGAGAGGTAATTTAGTAAAGACTAAAATTCAGGGTAACAGTACTTTAGATCTGTATTGATTTGCTTCAGATTTAATACTTGGCCACCTTACANCGTTTAATTTAAGTCGTGGTCTTTCTTCTCAGTTGCAAGCAGTGACCACAACAAAAAGTTATTGTGTTTCTGGCCCAACTTTGGTGATTTTAACTTACAACCGAATATTCAATCTGCTAGAATATGAAATCCTAAATTAATTATTGCAATTTAACAACATGGACTTACGGACTCTATCCCACCCTTGAATGATTGTGAGAGGTAATTTAGTAAAGACTAAAATTCAGGGTAACAGTACTTTAGATCTGTATTGATTTGCTTCAGATTTAATACTTGGCCACCTTACAAAGATTGGCAACCAACTTTAGCAAAAGTAAAAGGACATAGACTTTTGTAGGAATGTTAAGAAATATTGAACAATTTTTGTGGAAAGTATTTGTAGAGAAAGAATTAGATGGTTTAAAAATTCTGTTTGCAATTTCAGGTTTTAAAAAGCTGTAACAGATGTTCAGACCTGAGATTAGAATTTTAATGAGAATTGGTAATTACCATTTTGATAAGCTTTTTTTGTTCAAAATGATAATTTCCCATAGCCGTTTCTTATTTATGTGTTAAAATCGTTGCGCTTGGGAATATTGCATTCATTCATAGTTTTAAAAGTTTTTAAAATTTCTTGAGAATGGTAAATATTTGTGATGTTGGAATCTTGTTCTACAGAAAACAGCTAACGGTTAGCAAAGGAGTTTTCTAAATTGTCTGCTAAATCCATCGAACAATCATACTGTATTTCTTGAGTAACAATTGAGTTCTGAGACCCAATCTGGAGGTAAAATCAGACATACAATGGTGTTGGTATTCTTTTGCCCTACTTTTGACCTAAATAGCCTGTTTTTCTCATGATTACTTTTGTTTTGAATGACATCATGAGTATCTTTTAATTTTTTTTTGCTTGCTACGCTTATTCCTAACTCAAAAGAGGTAAAATTTCATGAAATACTTACAATAAAACTCGATCACCTACAAAGAGTTTGTAGGACTTACTAACGTGCGAGACGTTGGTTACAGCAAGTGTGATGGTTTTAAATAAACTCGAATAGCTGTTGTTTAAAATTCAAGATGACGTTACATCGTTTTAAAGCCACTTTATTTTGACTGGTTTTATCAAATAAAATATCGTAGATTTTTTTAACTCCACATCTATTGAGAGAGAAAGGGATCGGGGGTTGAGGCAAAAACAGGGTATCACAGAATTCACATATTTAGTTGAAAAGCAGGAGTCGACTCAGGTTCATTTTCTTGCCGAGAAGTACATTAATGAACGTTGTATCGTCAATTTGATTCGTTCATTTTATAAATAATCTTCAGCAATCTTTTCTGCTTCTAAAGACCTGTCACATTGTGGTTTCACGTAACATGGCTTAGTATAATTTTGTTGTCTTAATTCATTTTTCTGTTTTAATAGAGTACCATCTTTGTCATACTGTGGTTTTACGTAACATGGCTTAGTATAATTTTGTTGTTTTAATTCATTTTTCTGTATTAATAAAGTACCATCTTTGTCATACTGTGCTTTTACGTAACATGGCTTAGTATAATTTTTGTTGTTTTAATTCATTTTTATTTATTAATAGAGTACCACTTAAAGTTGAGCAAGCAGCTGCCGCAAGAGATGCATTGGCAAAAGCAATTTACTCCAAGCTGTTTGACTACATAGTATCCCGTATAAATCAGTGTTTCCCATTCAAGTCGTCTACAAATTATATTGGTGTGTTGGACATTGCAGGTTTCGGTAAGAAGACAACAGTGTAATTGTAATCTTGATCAAATTTACTTTGGTATAACATGTAAAAATTTAAATGGAGGCAGCTAGGTCACGTGAGTTTAAAAGAGGATGTGGTACATAGTAGGGAACACGTTAGAGTTTTTGTATTTTTCAACATGCGTTTATGTTTGTATGACTGAGGTACATCTGTGGGTGTCTGAAGGTGGGTTTGGTTTATGGTTATGGCGAATCCAATCATGAACATGTTTTAAGATCAAGCTCAAAATTTCACAAGAATGACAATATCATCGCATTTAAACAGAACAATTACTTCTATTTCTCATAAAATCTTCAAAAAGCACGGAAAATAGGTCACTAAATGCAATTTTGCTATCCATTCAGTTGTCCAAAATTCAATATTTTTTATGCCTTCCCTTGTTTCTGATTGCAGCCTCCACGCGGCTCAGCATACTGTCTGTTAAATTTGGCAATACTCCTTCGAGATTTCTCTAACACATGCTTCTTATATTACTCTAGCCAACTCTGATGCACTCGATGGTTGTTGTTCCGACACTTTATCCTTCAATACCGTACACAAAGTTTCAATTGGGTTGAGTTCAGGGCTATTTCCCGGCCATTCGAGCACTTTGACTTTGTTCTCAGCCAGAAACCTGCAAGTTTAAAGCGGTCTTATGGGGCTCCATCCAGCATGAAAATATTGAAGTTATGGACTTCCATGTGAAGTTTGAGTTTGTCTGACAACAACTCGACATACTTCGGTCCATTCATAGTGGTTCCTGGGTCAAAAAGTAGAGACCACCGACCCTGTTCTTGGACATTGCCCCCCCCCAAGTCATCTGGCTTGAGGGATGTTTCATCGTCGATATCGTATATTTATCATCATATCGCTTACCAGCTGGTCTCCTGACGTGGCGCTTGCGCTCTGCAAACTGTTGAAGGGTAGAGTCGTCTGAGAATAATACCCTGCCCCACTGTGCGGTCGTCCAGTTGCGATGTTTCAATACAAATGCCTGGCGCTTGAATTTCATCGTAGGTGTAACCCTCGGTTTTCTTGCCAGTTGACAGGATTTCAACTGAAATTCTTTCGATAAACGACGAGAAACTGTCATGACTCACTGATTTTCTTCATGGACCTGACAAACATCCTTTTCATTAAGATGTCGTCGTGCTTCGTGGTGCTTCTAGGTATTCAACTTGTCTTCCGATCCTCGTAGATTCCTAATTCTTCGTACTTGACGATCGTCTGATGCACGGCTGACTTGCTGACACTCAATTTCTTCACAATGTTGCGTTCCGTCAACTTTTGGCTGCGTAGAGCTACGATTTGGGCCCTCTGATCCCCCGTCTCCCTGACTTTTTTCGCCCCATTTTAGCTATTCTCCAAATTTCAAAATATCGGCAAAAATCAGAACGAGGTGTTGACAGCAGCTAAGAAACCATTCCAAGGAACAACTAAAACTGAAAACGGTTGAAATGATGTAATCAAGACAACTGGCTGATGCATTCAGATGCAATGCCCAAATTTCGGCTATTTTCAGTGTTGGGTCTTAAACTTTTGCTTATGATTGTAGCATTATTGTTGAAACGAAATAATCCAGGCACATTGATGGACAAAATGTGCTTCTATATATTCATAATTGGTACCTGTTTTATTGACAGTAAGTATGTGCTTGTGCACGTTCGCACATGTATGTTTTTGCCCATGTGATGAAATACCAAATACTTTTAACCTTAGCTGGTCTTTTAAGTTGTTTTTTTTTCTACCTTGGCTGAATTTTTTTAACAATGGAAGCATAAATAAAGAGGCCATAGAAATATGCCTAAGAAAATAGCAGAAATGTGGAGGTTGCCTTCAGAAATGAATCCATTATCATTTGCTCAAGTGCCATATGCATTCCAGACTGTGGTAATCATAGTTCTTCACAGATTCCCATTTCTCATCTGATGTAGCAGATCTCCATCTTTTACCTTTTCCTTCTCACCTGCTGATATTCACTTTTCCATATGGTACTGGAGACTTAGCCAAGTATGTTAATTTTTGTCTTCCACTGCTTCTTGCTTTTAGTACGACCTATTGGGGTAAGATTGTCAAGGCTTTCCTTTCTCATGATATGTCCAATAAATCTGCCTTTCACGGATTGTTTTTATCAGACACCTTTCTGCCTCAGCTTTCCTTAAAACTGCCTCATTTGTTTGATGGTCTACCCATGATATTCTCGAGAACATCATGCTGGAGATATATACACAGATATTTGAAGGATGCCGTTGGTAAATGAAACACAAAATAGACCTTTTACGATACGCTTGAAAGTTATTTAGAATTACCTTGTGGAATTTACACTAATGAAATATGCTCGTAAAAATGAAAACTTGAAATGGTTTATTTTTCAATAACATTTGAACCTAGAAAATTTGCTGTATTTTCTAGTTCTTTTACTCATTAGACGTCTCCCTGCTTGTACAATTATTTTTTTGTCGGGCATAATTTCATTAGATTTATCAAATACTAAGTATCACGCCGTGAGCAAGTCCTAAATATGATGTTTTAACACTTTCCGTGCACTTTTAATGGGACCTAAGATGCTTTATGAAGCTCTTCCATACTGTTATTATGTCATTATGTGTATGAAGATATACCGAATTATACTGTTACTTATTTACTTAAATGAAATATGCTAAAAATTTGGTCTATCTGTCAAAGACAGAACGGGTTGCCTAAAATTTTACTGCGCTGCTACACGATGACTCGAGATGTATTGCCTTCATTACATGTGGGGCGAAGACCAAGATCTTATCGTCCAGTGGTTCGCCGGTGAATGTCTCGCTCAAGGACAGCCAGATATTTCAGTGGATCACGTTCCCTACGTAGACCCAATTTTCACGACAATGACACCGCTGGCTTCCACTGTGGTCTAAGTACGTATTGACAAAGTATCGACGAGGTTTATCAAACTTTTGCGATGCCACTTTGGTCACATTGATATCTCAGTGGCTACGAAAAACGCGGCAAAATCGTAGACGACCTAATACAACTCCATTGCTTTGCGATGGGCTTTTTGGGGCGTCTATCATGTGTATTGCTGTTGTATCAGCTCTGCAACACAGAAGTACGCAGTAAATCTTCTTCATAGCGACTAAAAGAACTATGTACCCGTTCTGCAGATGCATATTGACTATGTTTCTTGCGCAATGAACAGCGACCGAATTTCTAAGAAGCTCCTCTTATAACCAGCGGCACCAGGGTTGCAGTGCCCTGCTTTTAATGGTTGAGGACAGTCTAGAAGTAACTAGTTCCTGAGGATATCGTCAACACCAAACGGTCCCCAGGGAAAACCGTTCATGAGGGACATTAAACGTTGGCCGGGCCCTGCTGCCAAATAGCTTATGCCTTTAATTGAGTAAGTGTATTTGGGTACATAATAATTATGTTGCCCGGTAAAATATTGTGACAGATCTTGTATTTTGTTTTTAACAAAAAATATATAAGTTAGCATCGTCAAATAATATTAGTTAGTTGAATTAATTTTACTTAATTCAAATTGAATCAATCTTCAATGAAACACCAGCAGAGGAATAATAAACACTCGTCAAATCACATCCCTGAATCATGGATTGATAATGTACTGTGCATACATGTGTAGAGACTGCCACTTGAGAGACTTGGTCCGTACAACAGACTATTTTGGAATACAGCACGATTGTAGGATGTGACATAACGATCCAAATTAGCACTCATAAAGGCTTTCGTTATTCAATGAAATATATCAAGAAGTAAAGTTATTGGTGGTTTGCCTTAGTTTTAAACATTCGGAAGGAAATCCAATTTGCTCTATTTGCAGTCCTGCAATCAATGTAAAGCAGTTATTTACAGCAGTTGAGGTAGCACACAGAGAAACTTTACCAGAGGTCAACAGGAGATTTTGTCATGGCATTTATTACAGTTACTTAAGCCTCCTTTGTTAGAAGGTAGAATCATACCCTCCCCCCCCCCCCATTATCAGGTAGGGATTCCTGCCCCTAAATCACATCAGAGTTACTGTTTCAGTCAGAACATTAGCGCCCTAAAGTTGGTTCGGGAAGCACTTTAATTTCCCGCTGAATTTTCTTGCGTCTACTGACTACCGTTACTTCTAATAAACTATTAAACTACTTTACTTGGGCATCTTTGCATACCTACAGTCTGACCATCGTGATGATAGGAGTTACGAACTAAATTTGCCTCTGGAACTTTCTTCTTCAGTTAGCAAGTGTCACTCACTGCGGACCAATCGACTTTTTTAGACAGTGTAAGGAACAAGAAATCCTATCCATCCACTAGCTGGAGGTTTTTATTTTATTTCAAATCTATGAAAAGGTACCAAATAGTTTGAACCCTTCTTTTATCACCATATGAATGCATTGCTGCAAGTCTGCATCAGATAGTTTCTTCCCATCAGCCTATTGAAGGTGGAGTTGGGATGGACGTCTTTATTGGCTTGACATGACTTTTTCTAGAATTTGACTGTAGTCATTATCAATATTGCCACTTCTAAGAGCTCGTACAGCAAGTAAGAACCAATGACGCTTGTTCCAAAGGAAACAGTGATAAACATACGTTCTTGGTCATACTGTTATTAAACTTTCAAGTGAAGCTTTAGCTGAGCTTGTCGGGAATCACACAGCAAATTTGTTACACGACAACAACCTAATATATGCATCGTTTATATCCGACATTACCCACTCATATTTCGATATTATGTTACCTTTCACAATATGAACCATTTGATTGAGAGGAAAATGAAGTCGTTAATCTCTCGTAACTTTTAATAGAATCTTTCTTTGGACTCTTTATCAAGGTTATACGCAAAGCAGAAGTGACAATAAATCCATGCTTCAGGTTGACTGTGTATGGTCTTTTACCTGCATTAGCCCTACACCAACGTGGAAGGTGTTTGGTGAAGTTTTTTGCGCTAAAACTGTGACATTCTATGAATATTAGGTTGACAGTGGGCATGGTGTGACTCATTGCCACTAACAGACAGTCTTGAGAAAACGTCGAATGATCAGTTCTTCAGACGCTGTATCATACGCGTCGCACATAGCTGGACAGTGAAGGTATTAAGCACTTCGGGCAGAGCTTGGCAGTTAGTGCAAACTCTGGCCTCTGCTGTAGAAGTTCCACATGTCTGGAATTGTTCCCCTCTCCTCAAGAAAGCAGGTGGATTGTCCGTCCGGAATACTTATTCTCTGACCGAGAATCGAGTCATCTTGCTGTCCGTTGTCCTGCACAGGACCTGAGGAACTAAGGTCTAAGGTTTTAGGTCGCCACAAAAATCCATAGGCCCTGTTATTTCAGAACAATTTGAATTTTACAGTCAGTTTTACTTTTTTTTTTATTTGTAATGGTGTTTGTGAAATACAAATATTGCCTTTAGAAACTATAAGTCATTAATGTTCAGTTTCACAAAATAGAGATATTTTACTGTTAGACTTTATGTATGTCGTTCTTTATTTATTTTCAGAGTTCTTTGAGGTAAACAGTTTTGAACAACTGTGCATTAACTATTGCAATGAGAAACTTCAGCAATTCTTCAATGAGAGAATTTTGAAAGAGGCAAGTAAATAGCATGCTTTTTGTTTGGTGTTTTTGTTTTGTCAGTACTTGCCATACCATTGCCGCCGATTCCCAAACTTGTTTTTTAACACGCCGTATGCTGCAGTAAGTTGGCCTTTTACATTTGATTTAGGAAGTTGTGCCAAAAATAACGATTCAAACAAAAATCAACAGGGAGTAATTAGCACTGAAGACTATCTATAGGCTTTAAAATTGAAAAAAATACGTACGGTAAAGCTTATGAATATGAAAAAAGCGGAATACAACTTCCCAGAAACAACTACCAGTGAAACTGGAATATCGAAAACAGCCGTAAAAATTAGCTTCCATGTCCACACCCCACAAAAATGCCGGAATGCTGACCACTTGTAATACGCACTCATAGAGTCAGTAGGAATTATTATGCAATGCTGAAATGCTTTTAACAGAGATTATTTGCTAATTCGCAACAGCTAGAGGGCAAATGAAGTGTTTTGTGGGGAAAAAATGTAAGTGATTTTTCGACTTTAATAATTTGATAGGCCTCAACTACCTGTGCTTAACGCATTTTACGATTTTTTCACTTTTGACACTCCCACAGTCAATGACGGGTAAGAGTTTCAAAAAACATCATTTTTAGGATTTGATTTATTTTTGACAAGGGGAGGACTGCCTTGGACTTTGCAGCTTGATAAACTAAAAAAATCGAATTCCACTTGAATGGTAGGAAAATAATATGCTATATATAGATATGTCGGAGAAGTATGATATATGAGTTGTATATAAGATGAATGTTTAATATTTTTTGAAATACAATCAGATTCATAGCTTTTTTAAACAGTGGCGTGTAAATATGTAACATTATGTTAAAGCGTCAGGTTTGTAACAAGGGTAGTTGTGGTAGTGTAACCAATTAGTTGCGGTCAATACATACAAATTATCTCTACAAATCCTTTCAATGAACCAGTCCGTCTCAGAAACAAATTGCACTCCTACATACGCCGTATTGATATTTGTTCGTATTTTATTGATTTAACACCTTCACCCCATATTCTGTCTGTGACTCTGACTTCGTATTGTGGTGACAGTGGAGACATGGAAAGAGCAGGATTCAACAGAATTCACCTAATTTTGATCAGCAAGGGACAGTCTTTCTTAGTTTATGTCTGTAAGAAGGGTTAATTGGAAAAGTACCAATGCGAAGCTATGCACTGGGCAAACGTGACAGAGTTAAAGGAAGAGTGACGTATCTGAATAGAATATCAGCTGGGACTGTAAAAAATGAAACGGAGTTGCTACTACAGGGGTAGAAAGAATTATATATGTAAGAAAGATACGATGGCCACAACTCCAAGTCTGAAAATGACAAAAGTAAAATAGGGGATGAAATTTGAAAGACAGATCACAATACAAAAAATGAATCGTTAAACATTTGAGTTGGAATTTTAGTCATTAAAATAAGTTATCACTAAACACGACTGTTGTGTGTTACAGTATCTACTCCGTCATTTAGGAACAAGCACTTTACAGCAAGGAAGGACTTGGCGTTAAAAGCGTATCCTTTGTTGACAACCAAGACTGTATTGGTAAGTTTAAAAACAGAAAATAATATTTTGTTTTTACGGCGATGATGGAGTAAACTCTGTTAATATTTGATTGATTGCATGTAATACTCTTTATGAAGAATTAAATTTCGTTACACTTTGTCAACGTTTGGTATAGGAAGATCACGCTAAAGGACAAAATGTTTTGGGGCAAGTGTACGAATTTTAGGAACCTTAACCAAATCCTTTACTTTCATGATTGATTGTTCAGGATATGCAATATTTATTGTAACGCAGTTGTCAAAATTGCAGGAAGGTTGCATTACAGGCGAAACCGATCGTGTCCTCTCGTGTGCGTAAAGAATATTCATTTAATAGTCCATTTGTTTCCAAGAAAGGTTGTAATCACTAACAAGCGACAGCTATGCAGACAACTCAGCTGCACTCAGTGCATCCTCGAATATTGAGACCTTTTTGAGTTCCCATATTTGAGGCCCATCAAAAATACCAGCCTTAACCTTTTCACAGCTTATCCGAGGAAACTTCTGCTGAAGAAAAGTAAACTCTCTACCCTCCCCGTCCATTGCCTTTACAAAGTTATTCATAAGTCGCAGTTTGCTATGTAAAGGAGCAAGTAATATCATATTATAATTTCTCGCCAATTTGGTTTCTTGATACGCCCACGTACTTTCTGCTTTATCTGTCTTTTCTCTCTATTGAAGCGGATCTGTAAACAGTTTATTATAAGCTTCGTACGTCGATTATGATTGAATTATGAACTTGGGAGAAGCACTTTTTGGCACATCATATTTGCTCCAAATTGTTTCAGTCTTAGAGGAAAGGTTTACAAGGTTATAGGAAAAGATATTGTTACAAATATACATGTATGCAGTATTTAGTTATTGTGATTCCTGGTTGTGTAAAATATTATATCAATCATCACATCGGCTATGTATTTTTTAAGTAAACTCTTCCCATGATATAAAATAAATGAAAATGTTTGGAGCAGATTAAATTTCTATGAGTGAATAGCATTTTTTACCCGACATACTCAATGTACCCGAAACTTTGATTTAACTTGGTTTCGTCGGTACATTTTAAGATGTTTAAGGTCAATCGTTTAACTTTTTATCCGCTTATATCCAATTCAAGACCCAAAATAATTCTTTGTAATGTAGATAATGATGTCGATTTTTAATTTCCTTTGTTGGTCAGCAGTAACATTTAGGCCCAATCATAGCATGCCCGTTTTTTTAATTATGACATTAGATCAATTTAACGTGGTATTGTGTAAATACCATGAATTTCATCCTGAAGAGATAAATCGGAACTCATCACTGTGTTCATAGTTTAGCAATAGCTGCTTCAACATATCCGAATCACGATAAAATTGTTGTTTTCCCCGAACTCTAGATCTTTTTGAGATGAAAACCATCGGAATACTTGATATACTGAGCGAAGAAAGCAAGCTACCAAAGCCATCGGAGGAGCACTTTACCGCTGAACTTCATCAAAAACAAGGAAAGCATTTTAGATTAGCAGTAAGTTTACTGAATATCTATTAGAATAATTCAGTTACATGAAGACTGGACAACACTTTTTCGTAGAACGATTTTGTCACAGTAGGATTCACACGATTTTTAATGTGTCAAATAATTTTTTTTCTTAGAATGCAAATGGGAGTATTCTGTCATTACACATATCTGGCAAACGAAGCTTTGTCGTTGATTTGGAGGACGTTGATTGAAACACACTGACGTATCACGATACATATGTAATTTTGTTACTTCCGCATATAGGTAAAATTTTATTATAACTGAGTGGGTTTTTTTTAGTGCAATCAAATATGAATGCTAACACATGGATATGTGGAGTTGTTTTATATTATGTGTACTTTACATTATGTACAACCCTTTGCACAAATAAGGACTTATGGTTTGTCTGGTTTATTAAAGATAGATTTTATTAAAAAGCCTTACACTGCTCTTTTTTCGGATATTTACATCTTTGTCGATTTATTGATTTGTTTCACTTTTTACTGGGCTTGTTTGCCTGACAGTAATAATTTTGTTTTGTAGCTTCCGCGCAAGTCCCATCTCCAGGCGCATCGCAATCTTAGAGATGATCAAGGGTTTATGATTCGCCACTTTGCTGGAGCAGTTTGCTATCAAACAGTAAGTCGTTTGTTTATGTTAGCTCAAGGATGACGGTAACTAGCCGAGAGTTAAAGTAATAGTACTTCATTTGAGTATGGTTATCAAAAAAGTGTTCTTCCTTGTATCTACTATATTTTGCCCCGCAAAGACAGTTGCTATCTGGTTTTTGATACTCATTTTCAATAGTTTTTTGGTTAGCTATTAAGGAGAACACTTTTTCTGTTTACCAAACAGAACATCGTGAACAGGCATCGTCTACTTCATCCAATATAAGCAAAAGATAGCCCAATTTTTTCAGTATATGCCATGAAATTGAGCGGAACTGTTCCTTTTTTCAACACGTATACACATGTTTTAAATAGTGGTGCTTATTTTTACACTTTTGGGATCCTTACGAACGGTTTGCTACTGACATCTAAATACCCAGCTTACCAGACTAATATTCGATTTTAAAGTGCAAGTCTATTTTCTTTTGAATTTTATATGGGGGAAGTTTTTTTATACAAACTGGTAGCAAATACATAGTAGACAGTAGATACGTGTTATTTCATTTGTTGGATTTAGGGTAGTTATTTTGTTTTAGGTATTGACTTTCTTTGCATCTACAATAAAGTTTAGCTGTATAGGAAAGCTTCATACATAAAATCAGAAGAAAAAAGTAGAAGATATTAGGTCGAAAGTGGATGCAGTGTTTAGCTCAGTCATCAGTTACTTTTTTCAACTCTTTGCACAATTCGTGGTGTTATTGAATTGTCTTTTATATAATTTATCGTACACGTGCTCTCCATTGTCGTAGGCTGGTTTTCTGGAGAAAAACAATGACGCACTTCATGGGAATCTAGAAGCTCTTATTCATGAGAGTAAGGATCCATTTTTGAAGGGGTTGTTTCCACCTCCATCGTTTTCAAAGACATCTTCAAAAAAGTTAGCATTTGAAAGTGTTGGAAGCAAGTTCAAGGTAGGGGTGCAAGGAGTTCATTTTCTTCAAGATTCTTTTACGTATAATGCGACATCTTTATTTTTTTAAGAAATGGTCTATTTCTCTGTATTGTGTCATATTAAAGCAACGAAATCTGAAAATATTCGTATTGCTGGCTGCGTTGAAGCAATGGGTCAACAAATTGTCAAGTTCAAAAGTGTGACTATATCATGAAAAAAGCTTCACCAGTATCTTTGCGTTTAGGCTAAACTCAAGTTGTAAAACAAGTTTATACTATCGCTTATTTAAGGTTTACGATAACGTTTGTTTGTTGCTGTAACACAAAAATAAAGAAGAGGATTTCCGCATCCAAAAACGTGAAATCGATTTAATAAAAAATACGATAATTTTTAAAATTTATCATCATTTACATGTTTCGGTATTCACATACCTTCTTCAGAATTTATATAAAAATATACAAGAATTATCAGGGCTTTATATATCCAGAAAACTAATCAAAACATAATAATTAAATGTTACAAAACGTATGTAACATTTAATTATGATGACAAAAGATAACGTATCTTTTGTGTATTGTTACATACGTTTTGTAACATTTAATTATGAGGTTTTGATTAGTTTTCTGGATATATAAAGCCCTGATAATTCTTGTATATTTTTATATAAATTCTGAAGAAGGGATGTGAATACCGAAACATGTAAATAATGATAAGGATAAAAACTATCGTGTTTTTTATTAAATGTTTATCTATATTTGTTCTGAATCGCAAATTTGAAATCAACTTTAAAATGTACGGAAGTGCATAAATATATATCCAAAATAAGAGTTCTCAATACTTATATAATATCTGTTCTGATATATGTATGTGATTGTTGAAAGGTAGCAATGTGATGGAGAAAAGCTCAAAGCTGCTGGAATGTGGTTTTGGAAACATGCTCATGAATTTCATGGACTGCTAAGAAAATTAACACTGAAGCTCTACAAATGACGGATATGTAGAGAAACTTGATGCCAGCTATAATACAAAACAAGTGCAATTTGGTGGGGATTTATTAAAGCCTTGCAGTGTTAGAAACTGGAGCATTTTGTGGAAAGGTTATTGAGATACCCTGCAGAGGACGACAAAAGCATTTATGTCTTAATAGCTTACATGTGGGCCACACAGAGAAAAAGGGCCTGGGATGACCTCGTTAAAATGACAAAATAAATTGCCTTAGAGGAAGATAATCACCGATGCTTGTAATAGGTCTGTTACTTGATGATAATTATGATTGTATTGTCGTGTTCAAGCAAAGAAGCTTTTTCTAGTTTAGTTTAATTTCATACAGTTGTATTGGATTGAAGATAGTAGTTATCATTTTGTAATATTTCTTATTTTTTAGGATGATTAAGCTATAGTATAATACTGGAAAATTCCAGTTGATCAACAACAACAATTTTACTCCGTCAGTCCATCCATCCATCCATCCAGCCAATTTTTTGGTCTCAGCATCTTTTTCTTTACCCCTTTTTCTATTGCAAAATTTAGCAAGTTATTTATATGTGTATGGAGTGTGAAACGTAAGAAGGTGAAAGGCAAGTAAGTGATGGTGGGAGAACTTCAATGCAGTCGTTATATTCAGGAGAAAGAAATTGACAAAGATGCAAAGGCGAGCATAGAAAGTTTTTTTGTGATGCCAGGTATTAAATGTACAAAAGACATTAATGTTAGAAATTTTGAAAATGATGGGCAGCATAAAGAAAAGTTAACATTTTTTTCTACTTTTACCCACTTGTGACATGTTTCCAGGGGTGCTCGGATTCCAGACGTGAATCTGAAAGGCCCAAAGATGATGATGGTGATGATGATAATAATAATAATAATAATAATAATAATGAATAAAACTGGCTGTGCAGTATACAAGTGTTGTGAATACATGAATTATGGATGATAAAAATATAGGCCTGCATTAGGTGACCTGTAACTCGATAATGATAAACATTATAATGAATTATAATAAAAGTAGTAGTTCTTTTCAGTAGACAAGTTTGGTGTCTTAAAAAATGAACAATATATTTAAGTATGGTTTGGTTGGATTTCGAAAGAGGATATGACATTGTTCTACCTAGATAATTTTTTAACTGTAGGGTGTTTTAAAATGTTTGATATAGTTTATAGTCTGTCAGCGTAAGGAAATGGAAAATGAAACCATTTTTGAGGACAAGATATCTGATTGTTTTTTAACAATTAAATTTGGCATTTTCTTCAGGAATCAGTTTTCTTTAACATTGTTGATTGCCTTGATTGCGTTGACGATAGTTTTAAGTGTTGCTAACTTTATATGTTCAGTTAAAAGAATTCGTTTGTTGTTTGTACCCTTGTTCTATCTTATTTTATCCAGTACTAATAAATCAAACAATTCAACTGTATATTTTTCCAAATTTCAGTCACAGCTTTCATTATTGATGGAAAAGCTAAAAAGTACGGTACGTACGGAAATGTCAATTACTACTTTATATCGGTTGTTTACAGGACCAGTACTGTAGACATAGTCACCTTTGGTACATATATTTTGGCTGACCTTCGATTAGGACAAATCACTGCCCCTGAAGTAGTTAAACATTTTCTACAATTTTTTTGCTCTACATGTGTTTTAAGTCTTAATGTTATGAAGGAATGTTAATAAAAGAATTTAATGTAACCAGTTAAGTTAACGAAGAAAAAATTTATTGTCAAAAGGATTGAGTTAAAGCTGACTGGAACAAATTGTTAAAATATTACTTTGGAGTGTATTTTGATATATGATATGGACACCCAATTTTTTATGGAATGTATAACTGGAATCTGCGTAAAATTATCGTCGAGCGTAACAGAATATATTAGAGATGGTACTGTGGCGAAGACTCTTGAAAATTGGCTTGGTCAAAAGGATATAAATATAGAGTTTTTCGAAGGGTTTGAGAAAAGCGATCGTTCTTAGGTACCAAGTATCGCATAACCAGGTGTTAAGGCAAATTAATTAACGGTTAAGGAGTAAGAAATTATTTTATGTACTCTGTTTTTATTGTAATGAAAAATATAGTAATAGTTTGAGTAATCCTAATCCTAAACTGCATGCTGTGCACCAAATTTTAGTTTTCATTGCACTTACGTCAGTATTGTTGTTGTGAATTAATATTTTTATTCTACACAGGGCTCCAATTTTATACGTTGTATAAAGCCAAATGATGGTATGAAGAGCAATGATTTTGAAGGTGGACAGATTCTTAGTCAGCTACAGTGTGCTGGAATGGTCTCGGTTCTTGAACTGATGCAGGAAGGATTTCCATCAAGAACATCCTTTAGTGACCTATACAACAAGTGAGTAGGATTGATTTTGGTGCGTGTCATGTCTCCTTTTACCTATATATATATATATATATATATATATATATATATATAAGATATGATAAGTTGGAAAGAATCAAAAAAGCATATATATATATATATATAAAAGCATATATATATATATATATAAGATAATCTCTTGTGGGTGTATTATGATTAGAGTAGATTAGCTGAATAATTAAAAGTTTTCAGTTAGACTAAACTCACTGGCCTACCAAGGAAGGAAGAAAGAAAAGCAAAGGGCACTGTTAATGTGAAGTGCGTATTAAATTTCAGCAATTGATTGTAATGGTGTTGGGTGCAAGTATGCTTATAATGTCAAAAGATATATCTTTTTTAACTTTTAGGTACAAGTCGTATTTACCACCAAAGCTTGCAAGACTTGACCCCAGAACATTTTCACAGGTAAATGTTGACAAGATCTAATTTGTTCTATGTTGTTGTTTCATAATCAAACTTGATCTAGTACTACACGACAATAGTGCGTTAAAAAGATCAGTAAACATATGGTNAACTACACAGTCCATTTCGACAAGCCTGTTTCGTGATTTTATTCACTCTTTCATTTCATTTCCTGAAGAGTGAATAAAATCACGAAACAGGCTTGTCGAAATGGACTGTGTAGTTTTTTGATTCTTTCCAACTTATCATATCTTATATATATATATATATATATATAAGATAATCTCTTTTGGGTGTATTATGATTAGAGTAGATTAGCTGAATAATTAAAAGTTTTCAGTTAGACTAAACTCACTGGCCTACCAAGGAAGGAAGAAAGAAAGAAAAGCAAAGGGCACTGTTAATGTGAAGTGCGTATTAAATTTCAGCAATTGATTGTAATGGTGTTGGGTGCAAGTATGCTTATAATGTCAAAAGATATATCTTTTTTAACTTTTAGGTACAAGTCGTATTTACCACCAAAGCTTGCAAGACTTGACCCCAGAACATTTTCACAGGTAAATGTTGACAAGATCTAATTTGTTCTATGTTGTTGTTTCATAATCAAACTTGATCTAGTACTACACGACAATAGTGCGTTAAAAAGATCAGTAAACATATGGTATAACGACTTTTGTAAACCAGGTCAACTGTTGGTACTAAACTTAGCTTACACTGCCATTAAATGTATCATGTTTTGATATATCGTTATTGACTTACTAGATGAATTTTATTGTCAGCAGTTCCTACCGATTCCTGTTTAATTTTGACAGCCACCGACAGTATTTAAATTTTTGTACGTCATCTAGCAACATGCGAACTCAACAAACTTTTTTCTGGTGCATTCTTTCAGAGTGAGGTACAGAGAGCTTAACCTTCTGGATCAAGCATTCCATAATTTATGCAATGTCCATCCTCCTAAAAATGTAAGTTAAACATCTTGTCAAGATCAAGAAACTTTACTTCGCCATTGTCAATCCAGAAAAGGCGTTTATCGTGTGCATAGAGAAGTCATCTGATGGGCCTATTCTCAGAGAGCTGTTTTTAGAGGCATGTGTTGTCAAGCCAGTTCAAGCCATGTACACTAAGACCAGGAGCAGGTTTAGAGTTTATGACACCTAACCTGATGAGTTTGAATCGAAAGTTAGTGTTTTCCCAAGATTAATACTTAGGCCACTACTATTAATCAGATGCTTAAAGCACTGCCTTATGAGTTCTACTTTGATTGTTTAATGAAGTTGCGTTATAGTAATGATCTTGCTACAGTTGCTGGAAGTGAAGATCAATTGTAAGATCAATTGTAATTTAGAGGTGGAATTGGGGTATGGAAACTAAAGGGCCGAGAGTCAACAGTGGCAACACTAAAATTCGTATTATTTCGCCTTTACCTTCACAGCTGCAGAAGACTGAGGTAAACATCTTTGTTGTATGTTTTACGTGGTGTCTTCCGCAATTAGGTCCTTAGTTCTGGTTGTGCTCTGGGTACTATCAGTGAGAAGCATGAAGCTAACCGTGAATTCCGGTTTGTTAGATGCCTTGGTATTAAGGGTTTGTACAATCTGACAATTTTCTTGCAATCTCAGAAAACATGTTGGTTGTTATTACTGAATTTTTTGTTGAAGCATAACGGAAGTAAATACGATAATTTTTTAGTAACGGAGCCCATCCTTAACTTCGAGTAACGTAACTTACAACCACCCTCATTACCATCTCAGTTTACTGTTCTGCTAACAAACAACTGTATTAATCTGGCTAAGATTTCATAGTTTTGTTCTCACAATATCACATAATAACTCTTAGCTCAGCAGCTTTTATTAGATGAAGGGAAGTAGAAATACTCCTGCTTGAAAATTTTTAGTTCTATGTTTCATATTTTTTTATTTGTAGGCCTTGTTTCATGCAGTTGGAATGAACGAAGACGATTTTAAGTTTGGAATGACAAAAGTCTTCTTCAGGCCAGGAAAGGTAATTTTTTATTAGAAATACATTGTTTTTATCTGTCGAGGTTATATGTACATTACCATGTAAAACCATTTATTTATTCATGCCAATTTGAAATTTATTTGAAGTGTAAATTTCACCGCAGCTTTTTATTATAATTTGTGATATCAGTATATTCGTCACATCCTAAAATGAAGAACTAGATATTGAAACAGCAAGTATGAGCAGTGGTAGAAGCCATTAACCATGTAACCATTAAGCCTCTAGCATTCTACAACAAATGAATAAACAACTTTGGGCACAGAATTTTAATATCGCAGTTGAAATCACTATTATTTTTGTCGGAAGCCTTTTCACTTTTGAGCCTCTGAGCATGGACGATTGCGAGCCAGAATGCTTTCGACCAAAACAAATATGGCTTTATTTGTAATATTTGGATGCTATAAACCAATTAGAATTTTGTATAGTTAAGCATTTAGTGGACGAAACTTATTGGAGTTTAACTGAGAAGGGAAAGAGATTTGGGAAATTGCTTTGCAGAATGGTATGACATAACTTAACAAAAAGTATTTTGAAATTTATATTTTTGAATTAAATCTTTTATATGGAAATGGCGTTTTTTTATGGCGAGGTCAAAGCGCGAACACTGAAATTAGCTAAAATGGGAATGTTGAAAACACGTGTCGGCTGAAAGAGAATTTCAAGGTCAAGGGAAAATGTTATAAAGCCTGAATTTTTATGAGCGTAAACGAGCCAAGACCACAAAAGCGTGGTCACTGGATGACAAAATATTTAGCAAGGTGAGAAGCAGTAAGCTATAAAAGCAGCTGGAAGGAAGAAGGAATTAATAGAAAAGGAATCGAGAGAAGGATAATGGAAGTTGGAAAAAGGAAGTGCTTGGTGAAGACAGACGTAGGTAGAGGCTGCTGATACGCAAGAGCAAACCCTTTTAAAAAGCGAATACTGTTTGAAAGAAAAAAAATGATGACGACGACACAACGATGATGATGACGGTGGACTAGTGAACCTGCAATGTTCTGAGGAAAATTTTCAAGATACACCCACTTATTTGCGGCCAATTGTTGTAATTTACCGTTGGAAATTTGCTTTAGTTTTGCTTCAATGATCATCAGAATCTCTATCCATTCATCTAAACCGTCAGGATATTTTTTTCTTTGAAACCTGCTTCCGCCACTTCGCTCCTTCCGATGAAGGTCCAAAATCGCTTTTTTTAAAGCTGTTTTGCTTTTTACTATTTTGGTAGGTGCTTTTATTGCAGATATAAAAAATGTTTCGACTTAAATTTTTAGACTTGACGCCGGTTTTTACCGTCATATTTTTATTTTAATCACCATATTTCATTTTGCAGGACAGGACTATAGTTAGTTTAAGACTAAAAACTATTAGAAAAGTAACCAACTAATGTGTTCTTATGTTCTATTAAGTTTGCAGAGTTTGATCAAATTATGAAATCTGATCCAGAAACAATGAGAGCACTTGTTGCAAAAGTACAGAAATGGATCATAAAAAACCGCTGGAAACGAGCTATTTGGTGTGCCATTTCAGTACAAAAGCGTAAGTAGTTTATGCTGGTGAACTATAATTTATTGGGTTTATAGCGACATTAGTTTAAATGGCATGCCTTGATGTCCGTAAGCAAGACTGTGTCTTGGTTCGTTCCAATATAAATAAAATAAGTAGAAAAGAGCCATTAAACTACACTTGGCATGTCTGCAAGCCTTTTTCTTGATATTAATTTCGCGTCAGGAGATGTTATCAGTCCATTCAGTCTTTTGACTCATTTCTACTTGTTATACTTCTTATATTAAATTTATGTTCCGATGTACCGAGTACTGTACAACGGAAAACTGAATCACAGGCCATATCTATATTGCTGACGTAAATTACCATAAAATTGAATGAGGCGAATAATTAATTTTTATTACTTTAATCATTTCTAATGGCCAGTAGCCATAGTTATGGATCGCATGTAGGCCCTTATTAAAATATAATATGGTTAATTAACTGCAGCCACTGTTATCCTTAAATTTCAGAATATAAACACGTTTTTACCATTGAAAAAGCTTTGTTAAGTATGGTAAACTTTCGTTATTGTCTGATCAGATCAAATTTAAATTTGAAAACCTCATTATTTTTTTAGAGAAAGCGGCGAGAGGAAAAAAAGAATAAAAAATAATTAAGAGTATTAAAAGATTTTACCCACAGCGAGTATCGAAGTTATCACCTTCGTGATGTAAATCCTCTTTACTCCGTGAACATTTTTTTATGATATTACCGTATAAAATACTAGCCATGGTTATATCTTCTTCACATTAGAATTCGAGAATTTTTAGTTATATTTCATATAAAGTTCGTCGAGCCACACCCTGGAAAGACAAAGGGAAAGCAGAATGGTGACATAAAATTATACCAAACCAATTTTCCTTCAACCTTGGTCATTATTTTATTTTATTGAGATATCTCTAGAGAATCTCTAAAAAAAGTATAATTAATATTGAAATATTCTGTCAATGCTTATATTAAATTATATTATATTACATTATATTATATTATATTATATTATATTATATTATATTATATTATATTATATTATATTATATTATATTATATTATTTTATATTATATTATATTATATTATATTATATATTATATTATATTACATTATAGTATATTATATTATATTATATTATATATTATATTTTATTTTTATATAATCTATTATATTATATTTTATATTATATTATATTATTATATAATATATTATATATATTATATTATATTATATTATATTATATTATATTATATTATATTATATTATATTATATTATATTATATTATATTATATTATATTATATTATATTATATTATATTATATTATATTATATTATATTATATTATATTATATTATATTATATTATATTATATTATATTATATTATATTATATTATATTATATTATATTATATTATATTATATTATATTATATTATATTATATTATATTATATTATATTATATTATATTATATTATATTATATTATATTATATTATATTATATTATATTATNTGAATGAGGCGAATAATTAATTTTTATTACTTTAATCATTTCTAATGGCCAGTAGCCATAGTTATGGATCGCATGTAGGCCCTTATTAAAATATAATATGGTTAATTAACTGCAGCCACTGTTATCCTTAAATTTCAGAATATAAACACGTTTTTACCATTGAAAAAGCTTTGTTAAGTATGGTAAACTTTCGTTATTGTCTGATCAGATCAAATTTAAATTTGAAAACCTCATTATTTTTTTAGAGAAAGCGGCGAGAGGAAAAAAAGAATAAAAAATAATTAAGAGTATTAAAAGATTTTACCCACAGCGAGTATCGAAGTTATCACCTTCGTGATGTAAATCCTCTTTACTCCGTGAACATTTTTTTATGATATTACCGTATAAAATACTAGCCATGGTTATATCTTCTTCACATTAGAATTCGAGAATTTTTAGTTATATTTCATATAAAGTTCGTCGAGCCACACCCTGGAAAGACAAAGGGAAAGCAGAATGGTGACATAAAATTATACCAAACCAATTTTCCTTCAACCTTGGTCATTATTTTATTTTATTGAGATATCTCTAGAGAATCTCTAAAAAAAGTATAATTAATATTGAAATATTCTGTCAATGCTTATATTAAATTATATTATATTACATTATATTATATTATATTATATTATATTATATTATATTATATTATATTATATTATATTATATTATATTATATTATATTACATTATAGTATATTATATTATATTATATTATATATTATATTTTATTTTTATATAATCTATTATATTATATTTTATATTATATTATATTATTATATAATATATTATATTGTATTATATTATATTTTATTATGTTATATTATTATATAATATATTATGTTATATTATATTATATATTATATTTTATGTTATTATGTTATATTAATATAATATAATATTATATAATATTATTATATCACATGCTTGGTCATATATTGAGCTTTTGGGCTGATTATTATGTGCAATTCAGCTTTTACACTTATAAGGTTTTTTATGCTGGTGACAAAATTTTTTAAATTTTTTAACAGAAGGAACTGTCTTTTTGGAAAATTTTAAAAATATTTTTTGTTTTTCAGTGGCTAACAAAATTAAATATCGCCGTGAAATGATAATCCGTATTCAAAAAACTGTTCGTATGTTTCTTGCTGGTGTTAAGTATCGACCAAGGTACGTCCATTACTTCATACATCGTCGGATGGGAATTCTTGTTAATGTTGACATGTCTTTTTATTTGTATCGATTTACATTGCGCCCAACTAACGACAACAGCATAGATGTTCTAACTTTTGATGAGTTATGGGGTTGTGTATTACTGTGTTTGTAGTACAAAACGAATTACTCACGAAACCTGAAAACTTACAGTTGCTGGTAAATTACAGAGTTTTGACTGTCAATGTGGTTCTTTTCTTTGAAAAAAAGTTGTTTAGTTTGTTCATCGAACTACCAGCAACAATTGACACTGAACACAGACTGTTAGTCACTGATATATCTTTTCCTGAGATCAAAAATGATCTTAAATTTGAATTGAGCAGAGCTTTAAGACCTTCTCCCAAACCAAGCTTCGATCTTCAATCATTACGGAAAGACAATTAAGCTACACGAACAAATGACATGGACATAAAGAATACATTATATTTGGTCAACAGGAAAGATGTAGGTGAACTAAATCATTTGAAACAGTGAAAAAAGGTTTTAAGGAAATACGCATAAAGATTGACCAAGACAAAAAGAAGGGCTATGGGAAGATAAACTGTTGTAACAACTGGTGAAATAGTTATTGGGAAAACATCTAATAAAAAATAGAAGCAGGTACTGCAAGGTGACATATAATATGTACTCAGACAGTTTGGAACTATTTTTATTGTGGTATGTTTAATCCCCAAAATCCTTGACACAGCTTCAATCTTAAATGCTAACCTGAAAGACCATTTCAAGGGCCATTTTTAAAAACCATAACCGTGAGCTTATAATGCCAACTGGATTAGCCCAATCGGAAAAAATTACACTTCTGTGTGTTATATAAGAGTGAAAGTGAAAGATGATCCCCCAACAGCAGAAGAAATAGAAAGCATTGTAAGGTCTTTTAAGAATAATACTTTTGCTGGGCGAGGCAAGTTGTAATCAAATGCCCGCATATTTAAGTTAAGTAAGACGTTGACTGAAATACTAGTCATAGTAACTATCTTAATTTGGTCGCTTTCGAGAGTACCAGTATCGTTACGTGCCAATAGCACTTATGTGCATAAAAAGAATATATGTTGTTGCAAAGAACTATCATCGGTTGCCTATCGGACCCAGTCATAGCAAACAATTGTCGCAGAACGACTGAAAAAGCATAAAAAACGTATTATAGTGACACTCACACAACTGTTACTTAACATCCCATTTTCAAAACCAAAGGTAATTTCCCACAATGAAGAACTTGCCAGTTGGGAAAATGTGTGAGGAAGAACTTTGTATGATAAAACCTTGCTCTCTTAACAATGAAATATCCTGTGTCGCTCCTTGTCAAGCACTTTAAACTGAAAGATTTGCAGTCTAAAGTATGAAGTGACGGTGATCGTATTTTCAGTTTTGGTATGACCCTTTTCTTTTCAGATACAAGGCAATAAGACGAGTCCGAAAATTTCAAGCACAGATCGAAGTCATGAGGCAGCTTGGTGAGTTTTTTACATATTTGAAATTGTTTATGGCTTCTTGGTTATAGATATTTTCTCTAGTAAAGTACATTGTACAACAGAACATTGTAACATCCTCACAGAAACACCACTTTGACTCAACATTGTGTGTCACAGAAAATGAAATAGCTCAATAACAATGAAAATAGATAAAAGGGAATTATCTTGCAACGTTATAGGGTTATTTCGTTTGTCTGCCCTCAGGCCAAGAGGAGGTGTAGTATTATGGGAGGTCAGATTTCAACTGAATTGTATGAAAAAGAACAATGTCATAGAGCCTCCCCCACAACCCTGCCAGACATGGAGTGTATTTGATAAAATGTGCTAGTGTATCTTTTACAGCTTGAAGTGATTTCAATTACATTTTTCGCATTTTCGTATTTGTAGTAATACGTAATAGATTTTATTTGGAGATTAAAATTTGAAAAAAACAATTAAACAAAATCTGATAGATCCCAGTATTCGCACCTTTTTTCCCCCGCTGGCGCTTTCACTATTTAGCGTATTAAGAGGAGAAGATATATAAAACGAAATCCTTCTTATGGCTTGGTTGATAATTACCCTATTTTGCACTGTACATGTTTATCTATGAAGTTGATAGTTACTCTAATGATTTCTTATCACAGGAAATAAGGCATATTTCGTAGGCAAAAATGAGTTCATTTGATGAATACTTTCTTTATTTTTATACAGAAAGTTTTTTTAAACATTGTTTTACCCTGTTTCCCAAGGATCAGATGTTCTTTGCATTATTATTAGATTATTAGGCTAATTAAACTATCTGGCGAGGTTTTCCCTACTTGGTATAATTTGGTTGGTCCCTGTCTATTACCTCAGCATGTTTCAGCTCGAAACCACATTTAATTTATTTTAGTAATAGGCTCCAAAAACTGCTGAAATATTGTTACACCGACATGAATATATTTCAAATCCAAGTTCCATTCAGTAAAAGCCTCGAGAATTTTCTTTCTCGGTGTGACGCATTGAGGAATCGAGAACCGGGTCATGCTGCCCCACATCGAAAAAAGACCACACCTTTTGAACATAAATACGTGAAATGAATTCTAAGTTAATGGTTTCTCGTTTTTCCCGAGAACAACCATATACTGTGCAAAATTCTCCGTTTATGGCTTCCTCAAGTTTTAAACAGTGAATAGAGTTTGGTAGACTTACTGCCCTGTTAAGTCCATTTTGTTTCTTAACTAGAGCACTTAGTGTAACCTGAAAACAGAGTTTATTGTTGCCGTCAGCATTCATCTTTACAGTGGTGACATCGTTTAAATCAAATGTTAATGGCTTTAGTATTTTAATGACCTGAGAAGGTACAAATAACACAAAGTTTCGTACGTGTTTATTTTAATCATCATTCTATGACTTTCTATCTACCATTCATTTACTACGTATCTTACTTATTGGTTTCTTTTAATACGATTTACCCATTCTATAAGTGATACTATTTCGATTCAGAAAAAAGAAGCCACCCTATAGGAAGGGCAAATGCAGGGTGTATATTTGGGTACAAGTCCTTATCGCATCACAGAGGTTCTTACTTATATTGCTTGTTAAAGATGAACAATTTTTTTTTTTTTCTGTTGTTGTTGAATTTTGGAACTTCTTCTTCAAAGTGGTAAACATATCGTAAGGTGGCCTTGCAGAACAGATCAGAAAAGCAGTATATTACGAAATAAAAAGTTTCAGATGTTAATTAACAAAATCTAAATTACTTGCATGAAACTTCTGGTATGTGTTTCTTATGGACGTAAAACTGAAACTAATTGTTAGAGCATACATTGTTTCAGTTTTTAATTATTTTGATAATGTATGTTCAGGTTTGTTATTCTCCCATTTTAAAGGGTCTGGTGTACACTTGATCGCCTTAAAAATTGTAGCAGTTGTCTTCTTTTTCTTTATTTTTTGTGAAAATAGTTGTTTTGACTTGTGGTGTATTCATTGTGGAGTTTTTCGCTTTTAGTAAGTACATTTAAAAAAGACAAGGCTCTGTACATGCAGCAAGTATCGGATCTTGAAAAGATGCTGGACAACACGGTGAAAAAAATCAAGGTTAGTCAACAAATTTGACAGATACTTGATTGGCTTTCAGGTGTAAAATGCAGCATACATATGTACAGACATAAGTAGCACGTAATAGAACAAAACATAAATTATAATGCATTAAAAAAAGATTTGACGTATTTCTTGTAGGCCAACTTTTTAATGGTGACTTTTTTGTAGAATTATTCTGTGACAGTAAAAATAATAATCGCACTTTGCACGTTTTTAAATTTTTACGTAAAGATGTGATTTCTGTAATATAATACGATTCTGCACAGTATCGGCGATTTTGTACGAGTGTTAATTATGGTGATCAACCCGTTTTGTAAGATAGATAGATAGATAGATAGATAGATAGATAGATAGATAGATAGATAGATAGATAGATAGATAGATAGATAGATAGATAGATAGATAGATGGATGGATGGATGGATGGATGGATAGATAGATAGAGAGAGAGAGAGAGAGAGAGAGAGATAGAGAGAGAGAGAGAGAGAGAGAGAGAGAGAGAGAGAGAGA
>RDPX01000021.1:3048483-3114284 GCA_003991215.1 Morbakka virulenta | reverse complement strand
CTATGGTTGCAGAATTTAACTTTTAGCCAACAAAAAGGTCCTTGAAGAGTACAGGAAGCGGAGTACAGGAAAGGAGTAAAAACCTAAGTATTACCTGGACAGACTATCGTAAAGTTTTCGATAGTGTGAGGCATGACTGTATTAAGAGTCTTGAATTGTATGAAATTCCTTCTGTTGTGATTAACGTTCGTGAAAAGAGCATGTCAAAATGGAAAACGTTTCTTTCTCTTTGTAACGAGACAAGCACAACTAAATAAAACCTTTTAAACATAAAGTGTGAGTTTTTTAAGGAGACTCGCTTTCTTCACTCTCTTATCCCGTTATCTAACGAACTCAATAAAGCAGATTTGGTTATAAGATTTACGATAAAAAGATTGGCTATCTTTTTTATATGGATGATCTTACGCTATTCTCAAAAATGATAAACAACTATATGGATTACTATACACTGTAAAAAATGTGCTAAGGCGACATTTTAGCGAGGAAGACTAGCTGAAATGACATCCGTAAATCTTGACCTAGATACTACTATAAAAAACACTAGACTCTGAGGAAATGTACAAGTACTCTTGGGAGTAATTGAAGGTGACTGCATCAACCACGCAGCCACGAAAGAAAATATCCTTAAAGAATATTACAGGAGAGTCAGATTAGTCATAGAAATCGAGCTGAACTACAGGATAGAAGCAATCAACACTATTGTTGTTCCAGTTGTACAATACAGCTATAACAGCAAAAACTGGAGCATAACTGTTATTTAACGTGTGTATCGGAAAACTATAAAGTTTTTAACGTCGAGTAGCATGCTTCACCCTAAAGCAGATGTTGACCATCTGTATTTGCTTAGAAGTAAAGGAGGATGTGGTCTCGTGCAACTCGAGATCTCATACAAAACTACAACAAATGAGGCGAAATTGTATTTAAGAGTCTAAAGAAAGCTGTATGCGAACATAAGTATGTGGGCATGAAAATAGTAAAAAATTACACTCCGTTTTTAAGATGCCTGGGAAATTTGAGAACAAACTTATTGGTACACCAGTTGTACTAGAACAAGAAGCCCCAACTACTGCAGTTGCCAATAATGTGACTTAATGTACCAACAATACCGCTCAAACCAACTTACCGATCGATGGAGCCAGAAGGACAATATGTTCTTTGAAGCCAAAACGATGATGCAGATAAAGAGGCAATCCATCATTGGTTGAGGAGTTACGGACTGAAGGTAGAGGCAGAAGCCTTTATTATCGCTGCGCAGCCCTAAAGCCTGCTTGCACGAGACCACCAGGCAAAATAAGTGAAAAATGGGGCTATCTTGTAACGGGTTAGTATGTAGATCGTTACAACAGTGATGGTCAGTATTTGCATTGGGGTGTTTTGTGTAAACATTTTGGAATAGAGACCTACCGAAACTGGTTGGAACACCATCCCCTACCAGTTATGGAATCGGATAATGACACCATCTTGTGCGATTTTCCTTTCCATATTAACAGAACAATCTAAGCCAAACGTCCAGATATGGCCGCAAAAGAGAAGGAAAGCAAAACTTGCACGCTAATTGGAATGAGCATTTAAACAGATAAAAATATTTTAGTAAAAGAAGTTGACAAGTTGATCAAATACAAAGATCTCGAAATTGAGATTAAGAAGATGTGGAACCTGAAACCTCCACAGTACAAGTCATCATCTGAGGACTAGGAAAGATAATGCAAAGAACTCGGTATGATGTGATACTGACATCATAGGTATTTTCGATGAAGTTGAATTGACAAGATATAATTTAGAGGATTTATAAAAATATTGATGTGAAATTTCTCATCTGTTTTTGAGTTGCCAACAGTTAAATTGGTAATCAAAGCAATCGAAGTTTATGACAGATTGAGAAGCACTGCTTCTGGACCAAAGAGTACATTGCTTTTTTGGAGAAAACGCATTTAGAAAAAATTGTATCATAGTAAAATTGGATCATGTTAATTGTTTTGAAAGACCTTGTGAACAAGTGACGTTTCACACAGTTTGTTTATTTATTTTATATATTTATTCATTTTATTTATTTATTCATTTTATTTATTTATTTATTCAATTTTGTGGAATATCTGTAGTAGTTCTTCACAAACCCTGTATATGTAGAGATACGTGTGAGCTATTTATTTATTTTTCTATTTATTTATTTGTTTATTTATTTTGATAATTTTTAGACAGCTGATCGACTATTAATAAATCGTATTCTATTCTATTCTACCTTTATTATTTCTAAAGTATGATTGGCATGTATGCTTTGTGGTCTGTAGTGAGTACAGTTATGGTCCTATGGCAAAGATGTGGTGCTAGTGTTTGTGTTAAGACGAGGTTACTGTGTAGTTTATAGTAACTATTTTGATAAACATCCTTTACACACTGGGCAAGGTGTCATCACAGTAAGTAACAATGGATGGTATCTGCACTGAAAAGATAAGGTTATATCATCCCCATCGATGTATATTAAGCTATACAGTACATGTACCAATAAGGCAAAACGAAATACACTTCCCACGTCGACCAGGCCCAGATTTGTGATATGAAGGAACAGGATGACAAGTAAGGTTCGTATTTGCGAGGAATGATCGAACTACTTTCTAACAAGCAACCGGCAGTTTTAGCAAGCACGTACAGCTTTAGGGAACTAAACGTTCACGATGTAAATTGCTCATACTTTAAGAAGTTTTTATTGTACCCACATTAAACATGCCCAGATTATAGCTTTACTTAAATACTATATACATACCACCACCATCTTATGGTACAGTAATATTAGATCATTCCTCTATCTATACGTATTAGGTAAATTGTTCATTGTTGTTACAGATTAACCAAGTATATGTGAGCTTTATTCTGGTTTCTTGCATTCTGGGGTCTTATTCGATTCCATGGAACCTCATCGCTCCACTTTGCTCTTAAGAAAAAGTAGCGCATTCATGGGTTAAACAATTATGAGCTAAATTCAAAGTAGACAGTGGATTTTGTTTTGAAATGCACATTTTTGAGTGCATGGCTCACCATTACGTATTTGCATACTTTGGTGAGTGAATAACTTGACTTAACTTTATGAGAATAAAGAATACTTCACAGGCACAAAAGTATGCCCTTTACATTATTTCCTTTGCCTTCGAACCCTACTTTATCATTCCCAGCCTTCTTTCTTCCGTGATGTACACTGGAATACTTTTTATTGGAGGTATTTCTTATTGTTGACCAACATCGGCCCGGTACGTGTTGTACACGTTCGTTGCTTTCTTTTAAGATTTTTATCGTTTTTTGTAGACAGCGAATATGACTCAACATCAGATTGATGCAGCTTGCAGTGACCTTTATACCCGAATTTCAAATCAACTTAACAACCTCAAACGCACGCAAGAGGTACAAACAGAGCAAGAACGTCTAAGAAAGATACAGGAACAAATGGAAATGGAAAAGAAAAAACAAGAGGAGGAAGAAAAACAAAGGAGGCAGGAAGAAGAACAGAGAAAACAGTAAGTCATCAGGTCCTAATTAGACAGGTTTATTTGGGCGTTGCCCGATATAGTACGGGCAGATAAAAGTAAATGATATTGCTTATAGCACCGCAGTGTTTTGAACATTTTGGGAAACTTTTTTTTTACAATTAATAGCTATCCAAGATACATACTTTTTTTCTATGAATCCTTTGCCATGAAAAAAATATTATGCTAAACCTTTACTCTTCACTACCATTGCTTTTCCTAGAGGCATAGCAATAAGCTTACGAATACTAAAATATACTATTAGGTCTTTCCGTTTGATTGTAAGTATAAAGATGTGTTTTTCTGTATCATATTTCTTTTTTTATCGGTATGTCCTAATTTGACTTCTATGGGCTTAAGGTCTTTGAAGGTAGTAAGGATGCAAAATAAACCTACTTTGACCAACCATATCAATAAAATGCAATATTTGATATGAGGCCATATCTAAACAGCTTTTAAATTGGGGAATGTCACACCTATTCAGACAATCGACTGTGTTTGGAGCAACTGTGAGAGAAAGGCAAAAATAGTGGGAGCAAGAGACAAGAGTTGGCCTTAGACTTATGAAAGCAGTCAGAAACAAAACAGTTATACAATTTAGCCTGTCAAGGAAAGAACTAAATTCATAGAAAGATACCTTACAACGTGAAGTAATAACTGTGTGGGTATAAAGACATGGATAAAATGGAGTCACTCGAAATGCAACATGAGGTGGTACCAGCGAAAAAAGCTCATCACAATAATTCCGATGATTTTTTTTAAAGACATCATTTGCGTTTTTGCCGCATTGAAAGAGAAGAAGCCATCTCTTTCCGCATTCTTCGACAGCCTGGTGGTCAGAACCCAGAGTACTAGGAAGTGTCATCGGCAAAGGAATTTGATAAACTGAACCACGTTTCCAAGAACGTCATTGATGTAAAGAAGAAAAAGTGTTGGATCTAGAATAGAATCCTTAGGAATGCCAGCAATAATGAAATACTTATCATGTACGTCCATATGGTGAGAGACGCATTTACGATCGAAAAAAAGGACTGACTGATACCATAGACCCTTTTAGCAATACCTTAACCTAAAAACCTGTGAAGCAAGCTTGAATAACACAACTTATCAAATGCCTTATTTAATATCCGAAGCTGAAGCATGCCCTTCACCATACTTATCCATTAAGCTATAGTGATTACTGGTAATAGGTCACCGATGGAGTGCGATCCACTTGTTCAGTACTGAACATCAACGAAAAGACCTACGTTCTGCAAAAATTTCACCAGTACACAGATGATGAGTCGTACAAAGACCTTACTAATGACATAAAAGAGACAGGGTTCAAGATTTTTCCAGTATCAGATGGATTCCCGATTTCTTGAGGAGAAGAACAACATTACAAACTTTTCAAGAGGGTGGAAACAGTACTTGAACAGGTGAGGATTGAAAGATTTGGGGAGCGAAGAAGATAGCTTCGAACCACAATTTTACAAGAAAACTACCGAAATTGAATCTAGACCAGGAGCTTCAGATTTATTTGTAATTGCAAGATTGATTGCCAAGATTATAATCTTTGCAACCAACCTTGGATTTATGTTATGAAAGTCCAAAATCTAATCAGTTTGTGAAAGGAATTCCGGCAGTAAAACATCAGTGCCATTTAGAGAAGAATTAACGGCAAATAATCTAACAAAAAGACCAGCCTTTTCTATGGAGGGCGAAGAAAACCAAACACCATAAAAAAGGGAAGAAGCATGGACTTGCCAGACTTTAAAACATCATTGAAAATCTCTTTAAATTTCTGGCTTTAAAATCTTTGGGGAAAAATCGATTTCGCAGGGAGGTTTAGCACCAGAAACTACCCTTCTCCAACCAATGCTAGCGCATCTGGAAAAAACCCATAGATTAATAATGCGGTGAACAATAGCAGAAGAACAGTGAGCAATGTACATTTCAACTATGATTGTGTTCAGCTGCATCCACGTCTTACGTGTTTGAGGTTAACTTATGTACCTGCCTGTTTCTGTGAGACCATAGGCGTCTTTCTTGTACAGCCTCATCCAGTTTTGTTCGCAGTTCTGCTTTGTAGCTAAGTCTTAAGGGTTTCTATCCTGTAGGCACGTGATCAATCAGTTTTGTTTCTTGTATCCTAATACTAAAATGTAAAACCATTAAAAAAATTAAATCGAGCTTTTTATTACATTGTTGATTACCATCACATCATTCGCAGAAACCAGTGTTTCCTGTCAACGTAAACTAAACTGAAACGTTCCAGAAAAGCTTGTGTCGAAAATTTACGTAGTCCAACGATAGGTATTCAGTTAAGTCATTTTTGGACATAATGAACAGTGATTGGGACGAAAATGTTGCTTGATATACAACTATTCTCTCCGTGAATGGAAGTTTGCCTTCCTGTTTTTTCTGTTGCAGTATAGTTTATCTTAGTATAGGGGAATAATAAATATATAGCATGACAATGAGCAGCCTTAAACAACATGAAATTTTGCTTCTGTATTATTTTGTAAGATTTGTATTTTTTAACTAGTGTTTGGCAGTATTGAAAAAATGTTACATCTGACAGAAACTTCTTATGCTACAAAATGACCAGGCTTTTGCAAGATTTCTCGCTGCCAGTATCTATTTTTAACTTTAGCTTTACTGTGTGAACTTTACTATCACATTTTAATTGGCAATTTGAATTGAAGACAAAATAATATCTCAAAATGATATTGTAGGCGAAAGTCTCTTTCAAAGTGTGTCAGATACACCGAACTCATGTCCCCTTGTTTGCCACGGTTCGATCCAAGTGGATCTGCAATGTTATTTTCGTTCTGTTCGTGTGATATTTTGGACCGAAATAACTTTAACGAAACTCCCAATTACAAACAGCAGCTCTTTCAGTTTAACCTTCTGTAGCAAAAACACAATGCTCTGAACTTTGTCAAGTTAATATGTGCATTTAAACGCATGAATTTTGTAAATTTAAGCTAAATAAACAATTGATTTCAAAAGGTTCTCAGTTTGAATGGATCATGTAGCGGATCCCTCCATTGCAATAGTGCTATCTTAACAGGAATGTGAATTCTTGAAATATGAAGTATCTGTGATAAAAAAATTTATTTTTCAAATAATAAACGCAGGAGAAAAAGTAAGCTAGAAGGGCTAATCGAGTCCTTATTTCTTGATAACGTTGACTGTCCCCATGCAATAGATGTATTTCCATGTATTTTATCTTAAACTAACAGGCCAGTTTCGCTTACTTTCACGCTGTTGTACACAAGTATGTTTCATACCGAGAAATAATATTAAAGTAAATTGGTGTATGTATCTTGTGAAACTTTTTCCATCATTATGGTATGTTGCATTGCTTTCTTCAAGACGTCTAGAACTGGAGACAAAAATGATGAAGGAAGCCGAAGAAAAGGAAAAGAAGAGAGCTCTAGAGGAACAAGCAAATGTTTTAATGATTGTACGTATTTTCATCAGTTTTTTAACAACAAGATTTTGGATTAAATATTATTTTTTTTACGTCAAAGGGATTGTCGTTTCCGCTGTTGCCGTCACCACACGGGATTTTTACTTGTATTGATATACTTTACCTCTTATTGTTATTATCGCTTCAAATACCTATCTATCTATCTATCTATCTATCTATCTATCTATCTATCTATCTATCTATCTATCTATCTATCTCTCTCTATATATATATATCCATTCATCTATCTATCTATCCTTCCATCTATCTATCTATCTGTCCATCCATCCATCTATCTATCTATCTATCTATCCATCAATCTCTCTATCTACCTATCTACCTACCTATCTATCTATCTATCTATCTATCTATCTGTCTATCTATCTACTTATCAATCTATCGATACATCAAGATATGAACGCAAACGTTGCCATAAGCTTTCAAAACATGTTTCATTTGGGACGTTGTCCCCATAATGCAAAGCTGCAAGGTGGTGCAAACACCACCCAGCAGCTGTGAGACCTTCGCAATTTTTCTTTCCAACACAGTATTTGCAGTAGAGATTTGAACATACTTGTCAATCTTAACTAATTTTAGGGTTATAGTCACCTGGTACTGGGGTAAGAGAAAGTTGGCAGGGTGAAGAGGTACTTTTTCGCAGCATATGTAGCTTCCAAGCGTTTCGTAGAGGTAATTCTTTTCTTTCTGCGTTCTTTTCATTGTCTTTGGGTAATATCTTGACCGTATCCCGGGCTAGCGTATTTCCTACGTTAACACAAGTAATTTTTAGTTCAAATCTTATTAAATACTAGTTGGAGTTGATTGTACAAATATTGTAAGCTCTGCTTTTACTACGCGGTTTTTAATAAAGCTAAAATCAGAGGGTAAGGTTTACTGAAGTTGACGATCGTCGGCTGTACTAAACGCGGTAGCTGTATACGGGCTTGGTGCTCTTGTCACTTCTACAATATCCAGTGACTCGCTGCCTCTCCTTTTCTGATAACCTTATCTCCTATCCATTATTATACTTTCACTAAACATANATCTATCTATCTATCCTTCCATCTATCTATCTATCTGTCCATCCATCCATCTATCTATCTATCTATCTGTCCATCCATCCATCTATGTATCTATCTATCCATCAATCTCTCTATCTACCTATCTACCTACCTATCTATCTATCTATCTATCTATCTGTCTATCTATCTACTTATCAATCTATCTATACATCAAGATATGAACGCAAACGTTGCCATAAGCTTTCAAAACATGTTTCATTTGGGACGTTGTCCCCATAATGCAAAGCTGCAAGGTGGTGCAAACACCACCCAGCAGCTGTGAGACCTTCGCAATTTTTCTTTCCAACACAGTATTTGCAGTAGAGATTTGAACATACTTGTCAATCTTAACTAATTTTAGGGTTATAGTCACCTGGTACTGGGGTAAGAGAAAGTTGGCAGGGTGAAGAGGTACTTTTTCGCAGCATATGTAGCTTCCAAGCGTTTCGTAGAGGTAATTCTTTTCTTTCTGCGTTCTTTTCATGGTCTTTGGGTAATATCTTGACCGTATCCCGGGCTAGCGTATTTCCTACGTTAACACAAGTAATTTTTAGTTCAAATCTTATTAAATACTAGTTGGAGTTGATTGTACAAATATTCTAAGCTCTGCTTTTACTACGCGGTTTTTAATAAAGCTAAAATCAGAGGGTAAGGTTTACTGAAGTTGACGATCGTCGGCTGTACTAAACGCGGTAGCTGTATACGGACTTGGTGCTCTTGTCGCTTCTACAATATCCAGTGACTCGCTGCCTCTCCTTTTCTGATAACCTTATCTCCTATCCATTATTATACTTTCACTAAACATAAACTATCGGCTTCCCATATGGAAGGTCTGTTTGTTAACGATACAGCTAAGTTGATGTCGTGATAGCTGTTATATTTGCCCTTTGTTGTTGGTTGTTAATATGGTTGGAGCCTTTTCACCACTTTACAGGTCTTTTTTATCAACCTCAGTGACAACATTTTGGTCCCTACTTCAATGTTGGTGGAAAGTGCTTTAGTGGATTTTCTTGTCGAGTCTAGAATGTGGTATTACGTTATAATAGGGTAGTAATTTTAAACACACAGCAATTAACACGTAGAAAATGAATGCTGGTCCTTAGATTTTTCTTTTGTTATCATTATTAATTTAACTTGCACCTTTTTTGTTTTATCTTTAAGTCTTGATATCACTCATTTAAGAGTTGATTTGGGTAGCCTCCCTCCTCCTTCTTTCCCACCTTCCTCTTGCGTTTACCTCTCCCCTCCCACCTTCCCCTCCTGCTTTCCTCTCCCCTCCTGCTTTCCTCTTCCCACCTTTGCTCACTCACTCACTTTTTCTCTCTCTCTCTCTCTCTCTCTCTCTCTCTCTCACTCTCTCTCTCTCTCTCTAGTAACAGGGATTGACTGCTGTGCCGTTATGAACAAAATCTAAAGCTGCTTGAATATTGTAGTCAGTTATTTGTGTAGATTACTGCACCCTTTCGACTAAATGATCCCCAACATATTGACTGCTTGCATTGTATTCAAGCATTAGACTGGCCTATTAAAACAAAAACCTGAGGAGTTTGTTTAGATTTCGTTGTAGTGTAAATTAATTGGCAAGAAAGAACAGGTTTTTTGAATTTATGCTTTAAGATTTTATATTTATTGTATTAACTTTTTTAGGAAAGGCTTCGATCTGAACACGAGGCTGCGGAAAAAGAAAAGTGAGTGTATATTAACTTTCAATTAAAATATGATGTTCTGTGGAAAGTGCATGTTGATTATGTTGAAGCTGTTGGTTTAAAGATGATAACAGAAAAACAGATGTTCTTTTCTAAAATAGCCATGGCGGCGAGCAAAAGAAACAATGAAATACGAAGAATAAATTTTTAAAGATATATCTTCTCTGAATTTATTAACGTTACATGAGTTTTATTTGAGCATACAACATGGTTGAAGAGATAAGACGGCCTCAGTTAGTGTAGTTATCAATTTCTCGTGGATAATCTCTTTTGACATCCAGTTTTTTAGATTGTAAAGATATAGGCGACATATCATATCAAAATTCAGATGTATGTAGACAAACCAAAATATGCAGCTTCAAATCTAAATTGGTAATCCTCTTTTAACTAGTTTTTGTTTAATGGTCACCATATTCATTCACAGACTTGAAAATAAATTTCTCGTAGAGTACGGGTTTTGAAGTTTGTTGGCTTTCGTACCATTTGTGGTTCATAGGCTGCGACTCTCCTGTAAATATGGTATAACCTGTAAAACTAGAATTAAAAACAATTCGATTGATGGAAAATACTGGGGTGGACGAAAGTGACTTATGCGAACAAGAAGGAAGTGATTTGGAGTCGGACAGCACGTGCTCTTTGCTTGGAGGGTAAACTATTGTTAGTTTAAATGCGATTTTCTTTTTTAAGTTGTTAGCCATTACTACGATAATTTTGCAGCATGAAGTATTAGTAGTCAACAACGTAGCTCGAATCTTTTGTTTTCCAGTCGCCTCGTGTAAATTATTTGTAGTGTAATATCGATTCCACTCAATATTTATCACAGGTAAGGCGATAGTATCCCTTAGAAGAATTTGAAGTAGGCGATACCGATGACTAAATAAATTGGAAACAATTTTTTTGTTTTCATAATATTTAATATATTTTACATTTTTTTACACTTCTTAGAGATAAACCCATCATTGTTTGTGTGTATCTAAGCACTTCTAAATTAAATAGATATTATCGCGTTTATGACGTTAACGAATGGTAAAGGTTAGTTAAAGAGAGTTTCTATTGTTTTGGGTTTTTCCGTGGTACTGTATCAATTTGTTCTAAAAATCAACTTCCTCGAATCTGTATTTGTTAGTTTTGAGTTATAACGGATTTATGTAAAATTTTTCATATTATGAACCAAATTTTAGTGGCAAATGTACCTGCAACTGAGAGATCTCACTTGAATTGCATATTATCATTAAGTGCTAATTTTTTTTAATGAACAATTCATAGAAATTTGGTGATTTGGGACCAAAATAAACGTAATTTTTAAATACGATATCTGATTTCAGGTTGTATTATCGGCTTTTCCCAGTTACATTGTTAATTTTCTGTTTGTTTATACTGAAACCTTTCTCTGAATGCTTAGAAAAGCTAGAGAAGCACAAGAAAGACGGGATTATGAGCTTGCTTTGCGTCTCGCAGTGGTATGTATACACTTTTAATACCAGTTAATTGCTTAGGCGCTTGCCATAACCTTGAATTTAGACATAATGATGAACTTAATCGTTGCTCAACTTTTACTTTCAACCCAACATGCTGTTATCTTCCTTAGACCTTGTTCTTTATTTAGCACCTTTCTGCCAAAAGAAAGCTGCCAGTGATACTTAAGGAAAAAGGGGTTGACGAAATAATANCCTCACTTGTTGTGAGGCGCCACTTATAAGGTTGAAGTGATGTTTCCATTTTTATTTGGTTATTTTATCTCACTCTTGTGGCTACAGTACATGTGCCTGCATTCAACTTTCCTGGCTTGTTGTTGGGCGCTGAATGTGGGTTTTTCACCCATCCATCACTAGATGGTGTGTAACCACTCGATAATAAAAAAATAGTGCTGGTACTAAGATATCTTCCCATGTATTGTCAGCTGTCAGGCTAGGAGTGGGGAGTACTGTAGTCATGAGTTGTTGCCATACAATAACAACCGCTTGAGCAATGTACCTTTCCTCACTGGTTGTGAGGCGCCACTTGCAAGGCTGAAGTGATGTTCCCATTTTTATTTGATTTTATATTTTATCTCACTCTTGTGGCTACAGTACATGTGCTCAATTTTCCTGGCTTGTTGCTGGGCGCTGAATGTGGGTTTTTCACTCATCCATCACTATAAGGTGTGTAACCACTCGATAATAAAATAATGATAATAAACTTTCCCGCTCAAACAGCAGACTAGCCAGCCAGTTGCATGGCTTTAAATAATTTTTCATGTCCCGAAAAGGTTGATACATCACATATTTCTGTTTCACGGGCAGGAGTAGTGGGAGAGCATCATATCCAGGTGTCTTAAGCGTGGATCTCAGGTTCTGAAGGGCTGAGTACCCAGTTCGCACTTGTTACTTAGTCCTGAGGTCTTGGGTGAAACCTCGCTACGGAGACCGGTTTAAGCAGAATGGATCACCTAAACTGGGAAACCTAAACAGGCCCCACCTGCAAGGTCATGTGGTGTTTCAATTTACATCAATATCGCAGACACTTGGGTTTGATGCATGCACCCAGCTTACCCATATCGGGCTGAAAGTCGGATGGGTTGCTGGGGCTTCCACCCCTTGATCCTTTGCTAGCTCGTATTGCTCCGCCACTCAATAATAATAATAATAATGGAAACGTTTATTTTGTATTTAACCTCTTACAATTACAAACCTCGCTAATCGGGGTAGTTTGCCTTATCTGGCCTACTTTACTAAATTAAATCTTTTGTTGTAAATTGAGTGTAAAGACTGGTGATTAACAACTTAATTTTGTCAGGAATGTGATGGTGATCTGGAGCAGATGTTATTAAGTCATGGTGAACTTCACTAACAGCATTTTTAGGTCTAAAGGAGTAATGACTAGGGAGCGTTGATTAGAGTGAGCCTTGTTTATCACCTGTGCCATTATTGCAGTGTGTTTTAGAAGTACGGAGATCTTGTCCAAAGAAAAGATGGTGGGAGAGGATTGTTAGAAGTTGAATCGTCTGTACGAGCTGAGGAAAACAGCCTTCCTTGGTACGTTAAGAACAACAGAGGAAATGATATCAGCAGTAAAAGTCCATGGTGATCTAAGCATTGAAGAGGCTATTGACCCTCAGCAGGAGAAGAGAGAACAGAAAGAAAAATTGAAACGTAGCTGAAAGAATAAAAGATTGCGTGAACAATTCATAAGGGAAAATCAACATATCAACTGGAAAGAGTCTTGGCAGTGGATTAAGAAAGGAGGTCTTAAAGCAACAACTGAGGCGTACATACACCAAATGAATATAAGAAAAAGTGTAATTAAGTAGGACAATACTTTCTCTTGAAAATTTTCAAGCATTTCAGCACACTACCCCAATGGTATAAACATAAAACTACATCTGTACTTGAAGCAAAGGACGTCACAATACTTTTGGACTCGCTAATAAATACAGACAGAGCAATCCAATCGACCAGAGACCATCATAATTTCAAGAACAAAACATGCGTTCTTATTAATGTGACAACTCCCAAAGACAGAAACATCTATATCAAAGAATTTGTAAGCTTACCAAGTGTAAAGGCCTTCAAATTGAATAGAAATTGAAATCTTGAAAAAATATCTACAGTATTCTAGGGAGGAAGTTTTAACGGGAGAAAATAGAAATAAAACATCTATTTTATACAACAATATTTTTTTACATTTGTTAACAACGCAAAGAATAAGTAGAAAAATGAACACGAAACTGCATTTAAGGAAAATACACAGGTAGGTAAGAAAAGGGTCCGATAAAGTAAGAGGTAGGAAATTGTGAAAGGCTACTTGCAAAAAAAGAAGAGAGCAGAATTTTGCAACTCAAAATCAAGCATTATGCGCAAGTAACATGAGGAAAGTAGCATATGGATAAGATTGTTCTCCATTATGTCGAATATGTGGCACAGAAGATGAGAGTAGCACACATTGCCTCCGAATGCCCCAAGCTAGAAAGGGTATAAGAAATTGAGTAGTAATAGTAGTAGTAGTAGTAGTAGTAGTAGTAGTAGTAGTAGTAGTAGTAGTAGTAGTAGTAGTAGCAGTAATAATAATAATAATAATAATAATAATAATAATAGTAAAATTAATGCTAATAATAAAAGAATTTTGAAAGTGAGCAAGTACAAAGATCTCGAAATAAAAATAGAAAAAAGTAACATGAAAGACAGTGCCAAAAACAATTGGAATGAAAAAGGAGAGTTGCGGTTCACGCAGAATATCCCAGAAGAGCTGTCGGAAGCAAAATCCTGAAAATCGCTCATAGAAGCACAAGACACATTCTTCGACGCATATCATTAATTTGATATTTTTCCAACGGTGGAATGAAAGCATAACTACAAAAACTGTTTTGGCGTAAGTCAGATTTTGAGTGAAGCTTTTATTATTGTCATTAATATATACTATTGTTATTACTATTATTATTAATTATTAATTATTTCCAGTTCCCCCCAGCGTCAATGATGTCGAATAGTTGGTTTTATTCCCCTGAACTTTGACGTTATTACTCACAACCTTAGATTTTCTGAGCATATCTCACGATCCTCTCTGCTCCAAGAAGACAGACTTTGTGTAAGCTTTTAAAGTAGAGTTTCGGATTATTCTTATTAATCCATTAACGGAAGTCTTTGAAATGGTATCCAAAGCACATAAAAATACACTTATCACTACTACTTTACTACAATTCCAAATCCTCTTCAATTCGTATTTCAGATCCTGATACCAGTTCACTTTCTCCCTTTCTTTCACAACAACTCGAGTACCAAAAGGGCACCCTACGTCTCTAATCTTTTAAGATCTATTCTCCTCGAGAACTACAATGTCTGGTATAGATTGCTCCAAAACATTGTCCGTTTACAGCCTCACATCCCAAAGGATTTTGACATTATTATCATTTGTTGTAGTAGTAATAGTGGTAGTAGTAGTATTGTTGTTATTATTGTTATTACTATTATTGTTGTTATTGTTGTTGTTGTTATTTGGTGACAACGAAGATCGCAGACACAAGTCTAATGATCATCAACAGAATTTCCGCTAACGAGATGGAGCAGCACTGCTGACACTACTGTCAGAGTTAGAATTTAACTCCTACTACTACTGCACATCTCTACACACGCATAACATCTTCAAAGTGTGCGAAACATTGGACACACAAATCGAAATATTTGTAAGGAAAATTTCTTGAAAACTCAACAGCTTTAAATGGGCCTTTTCGTAAAAAGTGGTCCCTATGATAATAGATGGCCCACGTCAATAAGATCAGTAGGGCGATCACCCCTCCAAGGATTTTATCCTCCGACATTCATCTAAAGTTCAAGAACACAGTATCAGTTGGTCTGACCACAGTTGTTAATCTTCGATATCAACCTGCTTGATTACCATTAATTTGTAAACAAAAATTCCAGAGCAAAGAAAATTTTCAACACCGAGAAGATAAATGCTACATGTCATAGATTAAGGAAATGTGGTTTTATCAAACACGGGCAAACAGATTAGCACTCGTATTTGACTCTGCCCGTCTATTAGATATCGATTTAGAGCAAAATGATAAAAAAAGAACTCGAAACAAAAATAAAGAAAAAGAAAAATACAGACAACTTAACAGCTTTTTAAACTGGTTTAAAAGCTCTTACAGTGATGGCCAAAAATTTAAGCAGCGCTAGTACAACAACATAAAAGTAAGTAACTGTCCAAAATTTTTTTTCCAACAGTTTAGTTTGCACATGGCATTCTCTTTGTAAATATCCTGAGAGAAAAGGACTTTTCCTGTCACATCCAATGGCAACGAGGAGTACACGTGTGTTTTTAGCAGCCCAGTTGTTGCAGTCTGAGGCTTAGATTTTGGGCCAAAGCTAAGCAACTTCTTAGCAACTTTGAAGAAAAAAATTCTGTCAGGAACAAAAGCTGGTATCCAGTGACAAATTTAGGAAACCCTTTTAACAATTTTTTTACAATTCTTTCTTATTATGCATTCTTTGGGACGTTTAATCCTTGTACAAACAAATTTTATTTGAAGTTTTTTTAACTAATTTAATTTTGCAATATGTAGAGAAGCATAGGAAATTCATCAAATATTTGCAGATTTAATTCTAGGGCAGCATCATTTACAGTGTCCATTCAGTTTGCTTGATTTCCTTTCAGTTTAAAACTCCAAATTCTTCTTGAAAGCAGCAATCTCTATTTCTTATTAACCGGGATAAAAGACGATAAATCAATCGTGAAAAAGCCCATGTCGGACCCCATGACACGTGCAAAATACTCTCAAGACCTTCGATTTGGCGAAAGCGGCATATTTTCATATTACAAGGCGTTTCTCTCCTCCGTTTTCGCCGAATCTTCCCCTCCTTCCCAACTACTCTTTTTCTCCTATTTCCACTATTAATATGTCGACTATCATGTCTAGTATTGTTTTTCCAACCACTATTATGATTGCTATTTCTACCACCATCACTATTTCCACCACAGTAACTATTACTTTCCCAAAGCCCAGGTTGTTTTGGAATTTTAATGTAAGTATAACAAAATATTTACCCTTTTGTTTCACCACCACCGCAAGGTATCAGATGACGTAAGCTGAAGCTAAATTGAATTTAGTTGCGTCAGTTTTGAAGCAAACAAAATAATGACCAAATTTGGGGCTTTGTTGTCTTCAGAAAATTAATGAAATATGCTTAACACATAATTCAGTATTGATAAAACTAAAGCAGTATGCCAACACCAGATGTAAGAGGCCGGCTCTTTTCCAGTTGCTAATTTTGAAGTGGGGGCTTGCGTGTATGGGTACTACTGCTGCCCTATTCCTTGGGTGCTGTCTTTTTTCTTCTCACTGGTACACCCTTTTGGCTCATCTATTGGCTTGTTGCTACCTGCCACAACGCGCTTACTGACATCTTTGTAATGCCAAGCTTACCAGCCAGCTGTGAGCCTGCCTTGGATTAGATCTTGAGCATGCAAGTCTGTACCATCCCAAACGACACTTCAGTCAAATCACTCTGCTTACATCTGCTTATCTTTAACACGTACTTTATGTTTTTAATTGCACTAATTTTATTATCATGTTGTGCACGTGTCTGTTTTTATCTCAAAAAAAGTTGAATATTTTGATGTAAGTTTAGCATAATAATTATTTTTACGTAGTTGCCTGTTTGTACTGAAGCTCGACATATTTTTTATTCGCATTATTTATTCGCACATTGATAGTGGCCACATAGCACTGCATGGTATTTATTTACTATATATATACAATATATTAAATTTATTTAAATGTAAACTTGCATTGATTCTTAATGTTCAGGTGTCTGTACGCTAAAGTTTGGATTCGCACTAGTTTTAATTCTGTAGTTTTCACTGCATATGCACGTTAATTCATATAAGCCATGCAGTGTCATTACTTTTTGTTTGTATAGGATAATGCCAGTGCTGTCAGAGGGAAGGTATAGCATTTTTTAATTTCTTACATTCTTTTATTTTACTAAGCTCAACTTGCAGTACGTGGTTTTTGTTAGTCTCATATTATTTC
Organism: Morbakka virulenta; assembly: GCA_003991215.1. Lineage (NCBI taxonomy): Eukaryota > Metazoa > Cnidaria > Cubozoa > Carybdeida > Carukiidae > Morbakka > Morbakka virulenta. Next base: position 3,097,035 of record RDPX01000021.1, on the reverse strand, counting down.
ATTCATAAAGAAACAAAAGGTATACCATTGTTTGTAAGTGAATGCATGTTTACATGTGTGCATGTATTTTGATGTATATGTAGGCACTTGTGCACATGCACATTGTAATTTATGTGTAAGTGTGGTATCTTAATTAGCTTTGATGTACTTGATTGCTACTACTTACGTCAAATGTCACTTAGTGCATGTCTAAGGGCAGTGTATTTATATATAGATTGTGAAAAACACCAGCGTTTTATTGCTCCCTGTAATGGAATGAAGGAATGGTAAGTGTGGACAACAAAACAGACTCACTGATGAAGCATTAGGACGCTTAATATAATACCATAATGCTCATTCATCAAGGATATTGTCATGAAAGAGTTGCAAGTATTCTTGTGTGGTACCCAAAGAAATTATAAGCTAACTTTTTCACCAGATTAAAGAGTGGATTTTTTTCAGCGTATCGTTGTATTTTTTTTATGTAATTCCATAGTTGATTTCCCTGTAGTTACTGGATCATTAACCTCTGGTTAGATTGTTAAAGTTGGCATGATTTCTTTTGAATTAAATTATTGTTTTTATCCATGGAATGACTAGTGAATGCTTAGTTTTCCAAATTGTCTTCATAATTAAAAATGAACTCAGGGATTTCATCTTAAGAACTGACTAGGTGTTTTGGGGTGGTTTTTTTCCCTTGACCAGTTTTGAGTGAAACATTATGAGTGTTTGATATGTACTGGTCAGTTATTAAAGGTAACTGTTGGCAGTAAATGACAAAGCTAAGCCATCCTCGATATATTCTTGGCGTAAAGGTCAAAACACTTCACCCCTTTCTAAACGACATCCATTCAGACACGGTGGATGTTGAAAGCGAATCACTGAGAGAAGCAGAAAAGATTTATTATGCAATTATTTAGTCAATCGACGTTTAGACAGCAGCCTCAAAGTGAAGCTGCGTATATGCTCTCACTGGGTTAATAAGTCCATTCATCTGATTCAAAGGTTATTAAAGCGAAAAAAAATACGTAAGGAGCTAGAAAAAGGTAACGCCTTTAAAGGGAAAGAATTGGAAGCAGGAAAACAAAGAGGAAAACAAATTTAGGACACTTAGGCTCCAGTGGACATTTAGGCTCCAGTGGACGTTTAGGCTCCAGTGGACATTAAGGCTCCAGTGGTAAAAAGGTAAAGTGGTATTTTGTATTTTTCAAAACACGTGAAGAATCATAAAAATTATGATAAATTCACAAGGATAAAGTTTAACACTTACAACCTCATGCCTAGTGGTATTTCATAACTACTGCAGCCGGATTTAAAAAAGATAAAACTGTAAGTGTTATTTATGTTCACACCTTTTCTGTTTTTGCGTTAATCCGTCATGTGCTTTCCCCGACTGGACAGCCAGTGATGTTATTTACCTAATTTGATAAGATTTATTTGATCCATCATCAAGACATCGTGGTATTGGTAAATGCCTCCCTATGCTGGAACTGGTTAGTCGGATTTTGCCTAGAAATTGATGTTGGCTAGATAATATAGTAGGAAGGAGGGTGTACTAAAGATTGGTAGTCTTCGCCATTCTAAAGTAGTCATCGCCATGCTACCAAAATGTAAACTTTGATATTTTCTGCACAGATATCATTCTTGTTGAAGTATTGTCTTCCAATATGTCAGCATTAATCCTCACACCCATGGCACTGTCGTTTGCGGTTTTTCAATACATAATCACCTAGAGAAGGGTGAAGAGATGTTCTTTCTATTTCCTTCCATTTTTTATTTTATAACCTAGTCTCTTTCATTGTTGAACACTCCAGACGATACGACACATCCCTGTATAACCATCGCTATCTCATTTTGGTAGAGATTACAATCTCCAGCACCTCGTGTGAAGGTTGCGTAATTAGAAAATTTGATGACACTGGCAATATGCTGTTGGAGTACAAGTGATACGTCAACTCACTTGGCTGATGGTCCGAGAATAGCTTTTATGTAGCAGATATATTGAAAGATCCCTCCCCTTCTAACCACTGCTTAACAAATTTTGAAGACCAATATTGGACACAAACTGCCTGGGTGGAATAATGTCTGACAATGTCACATCTTGCTTGATCTTGCTTGGACAGGGAGAAAAGTCATTTTTTATTCCTTTAAAATGACAATTTGGTAACTCTTTTGGTGCCATTTTGTGGCCGAGCAAGCCCTAAGCGGAGAAGGCTCTGTCGGTATCGCCCTAACTTCTTTACGTCTTTGAATAACTCTGCATTTATTTGGTTTGTCATAATCTTCTCATACAATTGGGATCGAAGCAAGTTTTAGACTTCAACTTGCTTTACCCCTTTAAACTGACACACCTGTATTCAGACAGCTGGAAAAGTGAAGAATATGTCACTTAGTTTTGTAATATTTTACACCAGCCAAATCACTTTGTACGTTCCTTTGAACTTTTAAACTTTGTACTTTGCCATGTAAATCAAACCTGCTGATACCATATCAGTAGGATTTTCTGTATCCATCACTGCTATTCCACACGTCGTTAAGTTAAGGATGCCTTTTTGCCTCGCCGTTGAATTGGTTTCTTCTATTGTTTATGGAACGGCTGGTCTTTGCATATTGAACTCCTCTACACTAAATATTCATTTTCCGCCTACATTTTTTATCTTAGACTCACCTATCTAATCTTACCTATCCACCTCCATTCTTACCTTCTATTTCTTCTTTAATTATCTGACGAAATTTTTCTTGTTTTAGCTCTTTGTTTCAATATGTTGAACTTTTTTCTATTGCTCCTCTTCTTCCTGCCTTTGATGTTTGTTGTGGTAGGATGTCCAAATCATGTCACTGTAGTACTTATACTGTCGTCTGTTATTCTGCTGGCCACATGGCAAATGCCATATTTGGCGAAACGTTGTAAACGTCACACGTAATAAGAATCGAAATATATCAAGTGAGACAGTTCTTATCTAGTGTTTTGTATTTTTGGATTGTGTAAAATAGATATAACGCTGTTGCTACCGGGAACAAAGCTTCGAAGACACCGTAAGAGAAAATCGTTAGTTGTTTGGTCTTTAAAGATACCTGCCCCTTAAATAAACAAAAAAAATTACACTCCATTATAAGAATATCTGTAATATTTGATTTCAATTATAACAAATATATATAATATTTGTCATAATTAAAAGCTGAAAACGTGCACAGGTGTTGGGAATTATGATATTAAAAACATACCAGAGTATCATTATTATTTTATAGATTTTAACAATATTTTTATGTTCCTTTCCTTTTTTTATTTAGGAATTTTTTTAATTGGAATATTTGATATGAGTAATTTTTCTGTTACTTTTAGGACTCAGCTCAAGGGGTGGCAGAGGAAAGAGAAGGATCCTTAAGAAGGTATCGTATTCATTATTATTTGTGATAACTATAAATAACATTTTCGTTATCAAACTAATTGGTATTTCGCTATAGCTTCGGGGTTAATGGGATTCACTAGAATCAAGGACTTTTATGACAATTTTTAGCTTTTAAGCTCTGAAAGAGGATGTTTTGCATTGCTGTAATAAACCTTAATAACAAATAATAAATCAATCTTTTCAAGCTGTTTTTCCAGATACTTCAGAATTGTTGTGAGAGCACCAATAACCACTGGAACTATGATAACTTTTATACCCAACTATTGTTGTAATTCATGTCTCAGTCCTGATACTTCTATCTGCTCTTTTATTTCTTTGGTTTGTACGGATTGTAAAATCGATAATATAAATCTTTTTTCTTCCCTTCTCTATATCTTATTTATCTTCGTTCTCTACGATTCAATAGTAAGATTAATACTGAAGGCCTAAAAGATTGTGGTATTCCCATTTTTAAGTACCAATCACAACAGGCGTATGTTCTTATCATTCCTTATTGTTAGGAATACCCTTTCTTTTGCAAAAATCCCAGTGAACTGCGTCCCCTTATCCAGTTCTGCTTCCTTTTATATCCTTTCTAAGGGAGACTTGAGCATTCACCGTTTGTAGTACTGATCGCCACGATACCTTTGTTTTGCACAACCGACACTTTTAATAGTTAGAACCTTACAAGATTATTTTTCTCACTTAAAAATTCTCTCTTTCGTCCAGCTGATGCATGATGCTTCATATCTAAGAAGTGGCACTACCTATGTATTGATGTCTTGATTAAATTCCCAATATTCAGCTTTGGCTCAAACACCTCTTCCAATCTCATTGGAGATATTCTCCCTTGTCTCTTCTTCATTTTCTAATATTTTGCACCATCTGCTTCTAAAATACTAATTTATTTGGAACTTGTCAATTGGAAGGGCCAAAGTAGGAGCGAAAATTGGTACTGTTTGTATCGGAGAGCCTATTCCACTTCCACTTCAGACATCTGTACGTCATCCTTGTTTAATAGATGATTGAATCTCTGTTTATTGGTACTGAATTAGTACGATATGTAATTAGTAGTAGAGGTAGCTGTATTTGAAGTAAAAATCTACAAATATAACCATAGCCAATAAATATATACAGCTTCCAATATTGATAGTTCTAAAATGGCTTTAAAGATTAGTATTATATTTTTCCTTGAGCATGATCTTGAACAAAAATCCCTCAAGACGTGAAGGTTTTCCTAAAGATTTTGGGAGCTCCAACCAGTACNCTGCTCTTTTATTTCTTTGGTTTGTACGGATTGTAAAATCGATAATATAAATCTTTTTTCTTCCCTTCTCTATATCTTATTTATCTTCGTTCTCTACGATTCAATAGTAAGATTAATACTGAAGGCCTAAAAGATTGTGGTATTCCCATTTTTAAGTACCAATCATAACAGGCGTATGTTCTTATCATTCCTTATTGTTAGGAATACCCTTTCTTTTGCAAAAATCCCAGTGAACTGCGTCCCCTTATCCAGTTCTGCTTCCTTTTATATCCTTTCTAAGGGAGACTTGAGCATTCACCGTTTGTAGTACTGATCGCCACGATACCTTTGTTTTGCACAACCGACACTTTTAATAGTTAGAACCTTACAAGATTATTTTTCTCACTTAAAAATTCTCTCTTTCGTCCAGCTGATGCATGATGCTTCATATCTAAGAAGTGGCACTACCTATGTATTGATGTCTTGATTAAATTCCCAATATTCAGCTTTGGCTCAAACACCTCTTCCAATCTCATTGGAGATATGCTCCCTTGTCTCTTCTTCATTTTCTAATATTTTGCACCATCTGCTTCTAAAATACTAATTTATTTGGAACTTGTCAATTGGAAGGGCCAAAGTAGGAGCGAAAATTGGTACTGTTTGTATCGGAGAGCCTATTCCACTTCCACTTCAGACATCTGTACGTCATCCTTGTTTAATAGATGATTGAATCTCTGTTTATTGGTACTGAATTAGTACGATATGTAATTAGTAGTAGAGGTAGCTGTATTTGAAGTAAAAATCTACAAATATAACCATAGCCAATAAATATATACAGCTTCCAATATTGATAGTTCTAAAATGGCTTTAAAGATTAGTATTATATTTTTCCTTGAGCATGATCTTGAACAAAAATCCCTCAAGACGTGAAGGTTTTCCTAAAGATTTTGGGAGCTCCAACCAGTACAAATTTTTTGTTCTTAGACTGATCTTCACAAAGACACCTATGTCATTAACTTGGCCTTTTAATGCTTTCAGTATTTATAATCTGTCGACATTGCTCTCTTAGTAAAGTACCTTGTTCATAGCTTAAAGGTTCCTTGTTCTTTGGTCATCTCTTGGAGGGCTTTTGTAGAGTTAAGGAAACCAGGTTGGTATCTCAATACAGGAATAGCCTACGTATTAATACCTTAGATGGCACTTGCCCCATTCAACTTTGTCTCCAGAAGCTTTCTCATCCGTCTCTTATGTTTGATGCTGATTTTACCCTTTCCTCACTTTTACTTGCACTTCTTCTGTCTCAAATTCACCCAAATAATTGTATCCTTCACCTTCTTCTTTTAGCGATTTTTAACATTGTCATCCAGCATTTGGATTCATTCTAATTTGATCCATTTCTTCTCTTCATTACCAACACTTCTAGATCCTGAATTTCATGTTTGTGTACTTGCTGAATACTCTGACTGTCTGTATAGGTGAATCAAACTCATGCTCGCTCGTTGCGTGCAACTTAATATCGCCCATGAAAAGTACGTGAATAATTTTTTCTCACTTTGCAAATCTATACCCATATTTTGTCTGTTTCAGTACATTGGTGAGGAAAATGACTGTTATTACAAAAAAAGCGGTTATAATGCATCTCCCTGAAATATACCCCTTCAATTTTTACTACTTCTGGTGATTCATTAGCACATGCCACCCAAACTACCAGGTCTTTTATTTTATTTTCTAGGAACTTCAATGAACTATTGTTTATTCTTGGGATATGCAAATACTCTAATGTGGACCCATGTCAATTGCTTTCCTATAGTCAACCCACCCCATGCCTAAGTCCTTCTTCCGCATTCCAACCTCCCTGACTAGCACCTTGCCCATGTACAAGTGATCTGTTGTTCCTGTTCTTCCTTCTGCATCCCTTCTGTTCCACAGGCTAAAACTAGTTCCTTCTCAAAAACGAGTACATTTCATCATATATTAGTGCTCTTAATAATTTTCACCAAAGCTGTAGACATGTGATGACAAGGTAGTTACTTGCATCACTCCCTTTTAAATTACTTTTCTGTAATACGACAATTCGGTCTTTTGCCATCCATGACGGTGGCCATTCGTCAAAGCATTTAGTAAAGTATTTTGCCAAATTTTTCTGCGTTGTGGTAAAAGTTATTTTAGCTGGACCCCTTGTACGGTGTCTGGTCCAGGTGCCTTCCAGTATGGTACTTTTTATAGATCTTCTTTATTTCGTCTTATAACGCTCATTTCTACTTGCCTATGCCCTGCATTCATTCTCATTGTAAAGACTTCTAAGCAGTCTGCATCCGTGTTGTGCAGGACATCTGTACTCAACATTTCTGCTCATGCCTTTGGCCCTAATTCTTTATCTCACCTCCTACTTCACAATTTACAATCCTTTCAGTGTGAACTTGTAGTTTCTATTCAATGGTTCCGATTATTTTTGTAACAGCTTTTCTGTAAATTAAGGGATTCACTCGACCTAAAACTCAGTTCAGCTCTTTAGCTTGCCCTTCAAGCCTACGTTTTCACGATAGCCGCCCACAATTTATCAGATCGTTAGTCTTGGTAATGTTGTTCACCTTGATCTTTACCATTACATTGTCCACCTTTTTTACAGTTGGGCACAGCATTCCTTTCTCAATACCTCACAATGATGGTAATCTGCCTCTACCCTTCTTACTTTTCACATTTAATCCTTCAATCAAGTTCTTCTCTTCTTCAGTTGCCTTTTCATCGACTAAGAAATAGCCATTCCTATAAACCTTCTTTTGATCCACGTCAGTCAGCTGATCAACAATTTCTTTATTTCTACTGTCATGCTCAGTTCGCTGCTCACTCTGGCTTACGATGCATAATTGATCGATTGTGTTACCTCTTCAACCACCAGATTCGATAATCATTGCTTCTTTGTGATTTGATTCTGCTGATCTACTAATATTTGCTTAGTAACTGAGAATATATCTCTCTTTATTCACACACTCTGCATTCTTTTCCTGTAGCCATTACTACCTGGTTCGCTGCAGTAGTAGCTCTCCATAAAAATCCTGTTTTCATTCAGTGTCCACGCTCCCCTGCGCTTTCTAGCAGTAGCTTAATGACGACCGGGTTCGTGCTGCTGGGCCATTAAATACCTGCAGGCCGAAAGACTTCCAGTTGCTTCAGTCACATTCAGGCTGTTGCTTGGTACTCTTCAAAATTCCATAATACACTCTTTCGAAGATAGTGAGCTCTAGGTTAAACTATCATCGGTATTATTTGTTTATTTTTTATTATTATTATTATTATTATTATTATTATTATTATTATTATTATTATTATTATTAATTACATTTGTCATGGCCTCAAGAGAGAAATTGAAATCTAGTCCATGTCCTTCAAATTGATATCTCATAATTTGTAACTTAAGTATGAAATATCTAGCGATGCAGGGGAGTATTACCCATTATAATGCTTTCCAGCCTTACAGTGTATCACATCGGGTCAGCAACAACGTGCTCTGTGTACCTTTTTTCTTAGTATATGTCAAAGAATACTAGATGAGGGTGTTATTAGAAAACTCCAGTACTCATTAGAATTTTGCAATGAAAAACAATGGTAAATGAAACTTGGAATATCTAAAAGTATTAGCAGCAAGCAAACTTGTTGTAGTCCATATATGAGCTTCTCTTGTGTTTTTTCTTTTCTCATACGCATGCTGTGTAACCTATTTACACATCATGATATTATATTTTCAGTTTTCAAAAAATAGTCAAAATTTGAAATTATTCTTGAATAACCAATCATTAGCAACACCAGATCAGTATCCATATCTTACAAGCCCTCTAGAGTCTTCTTCCTTCTTTTTCCCCATTTACAAGGTTAGAAGTATTTGAAAATAAATATTCCCATTTATTTTCGGTTTTGTTTTCTTAAAAACACGGTATGATTTTTTATTGATTTCTAATCCAGGTCGATTTAACATATTCCCAGCAGATTCGATTTCTTGCTGTTGCGCTCTAGACCTCCCGTTTTTAGATTACCCAATTTTTAATAGATTAGTGTTTTGAAAGATGCCTTTTCGTTATTGGTCAAATACATTGATAGACAAGCTTTTAAATGTTAATTATCCACAAATTTCAATTAATATACTAGGTTCCTTACATTCATGATTAGGCAATTTGAAGTGATGAATCGGAAAATTTGTCTAAACTAACAGTTAAAATTATTTAAAAATTCGATTGCCGGTTATTTTTAGCCCTAGAAACTATATTTCAATAAAACTGAAGCAAGGTAAAAGTTTCTTTACTATGGATTTTATTTTGGAGTTTAACGACGTTAGCAGACATATAGCTTACTACGTTAACCCGCCCACTTGTGACAGGTTGTCTGTTACAAATAGTATATAAATTTCTTTTTTAATGAATATTACCTGTGGAAATCGCTTTTTATGTGACATGTGAATGAAGGTAGATCTGAATGTGTCAATGCTCATCATTCAAGCGGACTAACATTATCGCAGCTATGAAAAATTATTAACGTTATCCAAACAGCATTTTTATAGTCGAAATCGTAGTGTAGTTTAGTTTTAACGTCATTTTTCCCCAGCAATTGGGGCTCAGGCGGTGCCCTTCAGAGGGACTTTGATTTGGCAGTGAGGAATTTCTTGGCCGGGTGCTTTTCCTGACGCCAACCAATGGCTTTTTTTCTTTGTAAAGTTCCAAATTCTCCTCGACCGCTCGGGAAATCGAACCCGGAACTCCTGGTTACTATGCAGTTGCACTAACTATTAAGCCACGCTCCTCATGTAGTGTTATTTCAAATTTTAATGACCATGTTTTTCATAATTTGGAGCATACAGCAGGTGAACTCTTAGAAGAAACTGTAATTCTGACTGAATTAACAATCTCCTTGGGTCCATTTTATGTTGTACTTGTAAACAATAACATTAATCTATCTTATCGGAACTACATGGTTTAACTGCTGTGGTAAAAGATGATTAGAAATTCTATAAGAAAGAAGGCTTGGCCCGCTCTTGCTATGTTGTAAAACGACACGGAACGCTCTATAACAATCACATAATTGAAGACCGTTTTGTCTGAAAAATATATCATTTTTTTCTGATGATTTTTAATTTTAGCAATCCCAAGTTTTCTTAGGCACGCCAACGAATCTATCTACATGCAGAATGGTTTACTATTTTAACCCTTCGCCTCTACACTGCATTTGAAATATCGATGATAAGCATAAATCTTAATAATGTTTCACACTCACTTAATTGGAAGAATGTATTACCGAAAGTATATTTAATAAATCTGTCTCGCTATCAGGCAAAAATGAAAAAGTTATTAATTTAGATAACCTGTACCACCTGTAGTTAAATATTGAAAGACGAGCAGTAAGCCTTATTTTCAATTTTGTTACGAGTAAAAAAGCTGTCAAGTTGATTCGCGTGTGAAACAATATCCGGTGTTACGATGGTTTTAACAGAATAGATCATTTAGCATCAGACAGTTATATTTTTGTGTATCAAGATATTTGCTATTTTAATCGAGTAGATTTTTATGATAAGCGCTCTCAGGAACGCTGAGAAAATAACTAGAGGCGTAACGGAATACAGCAAAAGACGAGTTGTTTTAATAAAAAGCCATGAAAACTTTTAAGGAAATGGTAAAAGTTAACAGTAAACCCATGTATTTGTAAATCATCTGTCTTTGTACATAGAAACTCGCTTTGCTAAAATACAGATAAAAAAATGTTGATAAAGTTATATGAAAACATGCATGTTAGTAAATGTTAACTCATATTTGCATCTGGCACTTCATCGATAGGCTCTTACAGATGGAAACCCAAATTTTATATACTTGGGGCATGACCTCTGGATTTTTAAGTTTGATGATAAAATATTATTTAGAAATGATCAGTCTCTATTCCGAACCACACGTTTACCTTTATGACAATGTTTTATATTTATCGAAAATCAGCAGGTAATTCAATTGTTGAAAAATCATTGAACAAGGTCTGAGGCAAGGATGGGTTTTGTCTGAATGACTTTTTCACTACTGGGGCAAGAGTATGATGCTAAAGACTGAAAGAATTTATAGGAACAGTTAACAATAGTGGCGGAGTGGTCACCAATTTCCATTAGAGTTTGTTTTGTTAACAATGGGATACTTATAACAACTCTAGCAGCTCTGTGCTGTAAATTCTGCAAGGTTTTCACTTTAGTTGCCTCACGACTGATCAAATGGATCCACTGTCATGTTGATTGGTCTTTCGTTTTCTTTTTCATTACCATCTTCAAGTTGGAATCCAGACCCACTGAAAGAGGTCCGAGCTGTTGAACTTGAAACATTCCAAGCGTTTATCAAAGGATGCAACGCTTTCTTAAAGTTCCTTTTTTGTACATCGACACCTCAGCATGTAGGATTGGCGTCAATTTAGCTAGGACGCGCTTGTTGATGAGCTTTCCTTGGTGTCTCTTTTGAGGCTCTTGATAACTCACTGGTCCATTGGTTGTAGAATTAATGTTACCGCATACAAGTTTAGTTTTCATGCTCTCTCTGGTAGCCTCTGATAGGTCTAAACTATAGTGTTTTTAGACTCGCACTGTATTATACTTTGTTATATTTTTTATATGATTTCAATTTAATAGGCTTTTGACTATTGAAGTTGACTGTTTTACTTGTGATACTGTAGAAATGGATAAAATAAAGCAGCTGAGATGTTAGCTTGCAGGTGCAACAATATTATAATGTAAAAGAGTTTTCGATTATTTTCTTTTGTCCGCGTCTAAGGTTGTAGGTAAAATTCGTTCAACAAAGACGAAAGCGAAGAGTCGTTTTTTCCACTCCTGCTTAATGTGTTTTTAACCGGTATTTAGGCTATTGCTGCAAATAGATATTGAAAACCGGTATTTTCTGTATGAATTGAAGTTGCACTATTTTGACTCGAAGTAGCATTTCAATGTTTTTCGTATTGCAACTCTTTATTAATGTTGTACTTGGAATGTTGGCCCTAATACAGAAAAGATATATTCAGCCACAGTGATCCATTGGTTAAAATATGGGAATAAACTGGCGGGACGCAGGCAAACATGACAATTCAATGTACATTGAACAACTTACTTTTACATTTTCTTACAGCGATTACTTTTCTTTAGGAATTTCGTTTTTATTGCGGAATTTGAATCGAGAGACCACAATATAATTGCTCTCGGTTTTGTAATATAATGATTTCAGTGCAGATGTTTGCTTAAGACGACCAGGAACCTAATTGTGACAGACATCATTGAGAGGGACATGTGATGGAAAGGTTTTTAATCAGAAATCAATCTTGTCATTTTGACGCCGGTAGAAGTGTCGATATGAGTTAGAATTAGTTTAATAGAATGTTTAACTTCATAGAGGATGGGAAATACCTCCGTACGGTCATACAAGACGGTTTATTCTATGAAAGTTGAATATCCGTAAGTCATTTCAAGCACCTTTGCTGTTTTATAATCGTTTTCTATACACGGTATAATCTGTATACTTATTTTGATTTACCGCCGGGCATTGGTATACTCAGTTTTTTAGCTCGTTTTTCTTTGTTTGTGTATTGATTTGAATTTTGTTTGTACTGGATTTTCGCATAGATATTTAACTTGTGTGTAAAGTGACTTGGTTTATTCGCACAGTTGTAAATAAAAAATAAACACTTGAAGCGCTGATTTGATAAGACTGCGCCCTTGACACAAGTAGTGACTTTATCGTTTGAGAATATAAAGAAGAATAAAAAAAATCGGCTTTCTTCAGCAATATTTTACACTTGAAACCAGTAATTATTAATGTTTATATTTCACTTGTGTCTGTTTTAAATTACCAAAGTAAACTGAAGTCCTTTTGCTCATTGCCACGCAAGACTAACTTGTGTTCGCCTTGAAAATGCATATTGATATAATAAAATATTCCATCCAGATTTATACCAGTTGAAAAATAATAATAGGTAGTGGCGAAACCTGCTATGATATGTTAGTTCCTTAAATTTGAATCATTGTATACATTTTCAGTAGAATTAAAGTTATACTATTGTCAAATGTAAAGCTAACTAACCCACATATGACTGAGAGATTCCAGGTCATGTATTGGTAGTCTCAACACATCTTCTATTAAAATGTTATTTTTGTGATAAGACTTTTTTATGTGCTTAATTTTTCTTTTCTTCGCATTTCGTGGTTTTGAGCATTTGTATATAAACAAAATGACTTTGACATTGAAATTACAACTAATTTGAAGTAGGTAGACTTATAGATTTAGTGGTACATACGCCCCCTGCAAAATGCCAATTTGTTTCTATAAACACCTCCTCCAGCCAAACACTAATCATTCAGAAACATTGCCGGATTTGATTGCGGAAGGACATCCACGAACTCAGCCAATGAAAATATTTTTAACCAAACCTAAGAACAGTATGAAGATGCCTTGAAAAAATCTTGTTGTAGCACTAAATTAATCTGCAAACCTACAACAATCAAAATTACAAAAACCCGGCAAAGAAACAATTTTTGTTCAATACTCTGTTTGCTACTACAGTAACAACAAATGTAGCCTATAAATTTCTGAAATCGCTCATACACAATTTTCTAACAAGGATATACTACACAAAATATTTAACAGGAATACAGTGAAGGTAAGCTATATCTGTACTGATAATAGTAAGCAACTAAAAGGAGACCCACAACAACAAAACTTTGTGAAGGAAAGGTCAAAGTCCATTCGAGTGAAATAGTCGAAACAAAAATAATTGCGCTGTCGGAAGAAAGTGTCATACCATTGATTCTGTCTACAAATGTATTGTTTCCTTTAAAAATCAGTCAGAAAAGGTTTATATTGGACTTGCGGAGCTGGAGTGGAAACCGCGATATTGGAACCATGTCGAGTTAGTCAATCATGGAAAATATTCCAAGAAAACGTCGTCATCAAAGTATGTGTGGTAAGAAAGTGATAAAGAAAGAAGACAATAATCCACAGCTTGAGTGCCCGATTATGAAATCTGTAATACCCTATAAAAATGTCGAAACGATGCTTGTTATGGATGCATGACAACCAGAAATCACCACCTTTGCAAACCACAAACGATTATTTAATCAACGAGACGAATTGATTTTTAAGTGCCACCTCAAGAACCAATACAATATAATGAACTGTAACAGCAAAGATTAGTCTTTTGAGAATCGTGGAATGTCTGACTTGTAGTGTAGAATTGCATTGTATGTAACCATATCGTGTGTATCTGATAAAAGTTGAATACGTGGAACTTTTAGTTGCACAAGACATGCAGTTATTCCTCAGTTTTTGGCTCTGTTTTTCACAAATATTGAGAATTCTTTGGTTACTTTCATTAAAATGCGCTACATCAGATTGTATGAACTGGAAATACGTATAAAATATTCCAAATATCCCCAAATATCCAAATATCTTCTTTTTTTACATGTTGCACATGCCCCAGAGATACGTCATACCTGTATGTCATCCTCATTTCAATGTTACTTATCAATTAATAAAGTACTAGCTGGGTAGGCAATTGATTACCGAAACACGAGAGGTCCTTCCATTTGCGTGATATCTCTCGTCACCTTGACGTATATGCTAGGATGTTGGTTTATATGGAGATAAGAGCGAAAGACCTAAATTAGTATAGCAGTATACTTTGTAGAATTATTTGTTGTGTGACAAATTAACAACTAAGGTAAAAATGGAGCCCTGTAAGACTATTATCCACTATTTTAATTGTGTGATAGTCAGTAATGGCTACTGGGAAAAAAATAGAATTTCCAAATGAAGGGAAAAATAGGTGTTCGGTTAAGCACCACATGTTCCTTGTGTTATTTTGTATTTTTTGTTTCTAACTATTTGAATTATAGCTGCTATTTATTTAAACTGAACATAGAAACGCCGAAAAGGGTATGTGTCCGTCAGAAGACACTTACTGTCGTTTCAATAGAAGAAGGGCGTTACAGCAATGGAGTTCTTTCGTTTTGAAATAAAATACTTCCACTAAAATCCAGTTGGTTGTTAATCTGCTTTTAGCCCAAACTTTCTGTTTACATTTGTTATTATGCTAAACTTTACAATTAGACAGCGTGGTAATAGGAGATTTAAAATCAATGGGTAATTAACCTATATCCTGTTATTTTAAGTCTGCTGAGCTACACAAAATCTAAGTTTGAAACCACACATGATCCCACTCAGTAAAGAAATTGTTATTATTTCAGAAAAACTAAAACACTGTCCAAGATTAGAAACCAATTAATATGTACCACTTCAGATATTTCACCAGCGTTTTGAAAGCTACGGCCAAGAGTATTTATATAATTTGCCCAATTCTTTCCAGTTCCAATTATATTTTTCTTTCTGAGCATAAAGCTTTTTTTATTTTGATCGTCACAGTATTTTCCTCTTACAAAACCTGAAAATGGCGGTTAATTTAAGATTAAACCAGTATTTTTTGCGGGGCATGTGGTTGCTGGGTCTTGCGTAGTACCTGTACAATGCTTGAATTGAATAAGAAAGTGCTTTACACTAATTTACAGAAAATTAAATGCATCAAAGATACATTGAGACCTCCGGCTAACCAGACGCCTTGACACTTTTGTACGCAACATGGCTCCATCCCAAAAAATTAGTGAACTTGTTCATAAGTGTAAAATTATATCCAAACGTAGCTACGACTGAAGGTGCTGACCATTTTCAGGTTAGAATCCACAGTTTCACTTTGTTATCTTTTCTTCAATATTTTCCCGTGTAATTTTAACTCATAAAATAATTGGATTTGTTTAAGGAGTGTTTAAAAAAAGACGCGAAGATGTCACAATTTCATATTTACCTTTCTCCTTGCTTTTGTGTGCAGTCAAACTGGTTACCGTGCCCAGTTATTTTCTTTTCTAGGGGTATAAAACAAGACACTGGCCAAAGAAGTGAATTGAGAAGCTGGAAATATGCGGATCTTCGCGATACTATCAACACCTCTTGTGGTAAGCTTTGTTACTCGTCTTCTGTGGTCCACTTTTTAGAATCTGAAGCGGTAAACAGAAGTAAAAGTGAAATATAAGAGCTAAGCACTTAAGACCCACTGCACTAAAAGCCCAAGGGTGGATTGTTGGACAATATATTTTTACTCGGATTTGAATAACTTTAGAATATAACTCGAGACAATACCGTAAGTGATTACGTTAGTTAGGTGTACTGTTGAAATACAATGCGAGGGGGTGAGAGTGGACAAGGGTGGCCAGAGATGGGTTAGCATCTGTGTGTATATGGGTTAGGGTGGAGGAAGAGAAAAAGACCAAGGGAGAGAGAGAGAGAGAGAGACACACACACACACACACACACACACACACACACACACACACAGATAGAGACTCAGGGAGAGGGATGGAATTTGTGTGTATGTGTGTGTGTTCGAACATATTTTTGTGTGATATGGTGACTTGGGTTGAAAAGCTCAATGACTAGGTAGCTCCAACTATTTGAAAGTCCATGATCAACACAAGAACTGAGGTCGTTTTAGACAAGTGAAGCCTAGGAGTTGACTGGTTGATAAGAGGATTTAAGGAAAGAGTATGTAAAATAAGTTTTGCTACCGCACCAACATATTTTGCTTTCGAAAAATTAAAAGTTAGAACCTACGACAGCAGTGTTAATGTTTTCGGTAGAACTAGTAAAATGTGCATGAAAGATATTTCTGGACTGAAAAGGATTTATGACAGTTACATTGACTGTATTTGGGTAGTTGATTACTACATATCCGTAGCTCTTTCGACATTTTACTTTGTATATTTAAAAAAGGCTACTTGCTTATGATAAAATAATAAATACCCAAGCAGTATTTTTATCGTTAAGTTTCGTCTCTGCATTGATTTCAAAGTGTTTGGTCGTACTTCGTTTGTAAATTTAAGTGCTCTTTCACATAGTTGTGGGACCTCAAGACTTCTCTTAATTAAGCGTACAACAAAGTCACAAGCGATAATATATTATGTCATTATTGTAAACTACGAATGACAGCTTTCTATGGCCTGTTATTTTAAACAGTGAAGTATTTATGATATGCACATATTAAGAATAAGACCTGTTAATTTGCAAAGGCAAAAACAAAGTTAGAAATTCAGAACTTCGCATGATATTCGAATTTCGGCCCATACAGTCAGTACTCGCAATCGAAGACCACCTGATGCGAAGAGACTATTTGTTTTATTTAACGTTGAAACTATTCCTATCAATTAATTGTGTATTGGTCATTGAAAAGCATTAACAGCTTTTTCAGTAGCTTTGGGTAAAATCGAAGGGTGCAGATGTTTTGGCCTTTTTTTCCTTTTTGTTGAGATGGTCCGAATTGAAAAGGAGAAACAGATATAATTAATTCTTGAAGCAAGCTAATATAGCTAAAAGCAAGCCGAAACAGGAAATTTCAAGCTGAAAATCTAATAGAAAAGTATAAGTGCATTTCAAGCAACGAGTCTTTTTGAATAAAAATTGTTACTTGTTGCATAGTATGAGGATGTGGTAGTAACTATCTGTGTGATCAAGTTTTCCTGGGATAAAGTACGGCAAAACCTTAGTTCTTATTGTTTTCGGCAGATAATCATTTACTATGACTGTTAATAATGGGAACTGCAAACGTCGAATTCCACTTATTTGAAATTATATCAATTAGATAGAAAATTCAATTTTGCAGGTGAACTAGTAAAAGGGAATTTTTTAATTTATGACATTTTGAATTTCATCAAGACTCTGTAGAATTTTAATCTCGTTTTATGAATTAGGTACTGTACCCTATTATTGTTATATATTGAATGTATTCCGATAAAATCTCTGTTGAAAAATGTCGGTTTTGTCTCTTTACGTCACATAAGCCCGAGTTTTTTTATTCTGACCGTCTATTTACATTGAGGCGCATAATTAGTTTCCAGATCTCTTTAGTATATTGACAGTCATACTTAAGTATCACATTTATGCTCATATTTAGGTTTGAAATGGAATGAAATTATTTTTTTGCATGTCATTATTTCAATTCGCTGCGTCCGTATACACCTCTCACCACCCCCAACATATCCAAACCTAAAGACAAAAGAAAATTACTTGGAAATCGATGTTACATGTAAAAAGTCGAGAACAATAAATATACAGAGATCCAGCGATTTTGAAATTTATTTTCCCTATTAATTTATCAAATTTTGTGCAAAGCACTGACCATGAGTAATGTGGGGTTTTTTTAATTTATGGGTGATTTTTTCAGATATTGAACTACTGGNTTATTGAATGTATTCCGATAAAATCGCTGTTGAAAAATGTCGGTTTGGTCTCTTTACGTCACATAAGCCCGAGTTTTTTATTCTGACCGTCTATTTACATTGAGGCGCATAATTAGTTTCCAGATCTCTTTAGTATATTGACAGTCATACTTAAGTATCACATTTATGCTCATATTTAGGTTTGAAATGGAATGAAATTATTTTTTTGCATGTCATTATTTCAATTCGCTGCGTCCGTATACACCTCTCACCACCCCCAACATATCCAAACCTAAAGACAAAAGAAAATTACTTGGAAATCGATGTTACATGTAAAAAGTCGAGAACAATAAATATACAGAGATCCAGCGATTTTGAAATTTATTTTCCCTATTAATTTATCAAATTTTGTGCAAAGCACTGACCATGAGTAATGTGGGGTTTTTTTAATTTATGGGTGATTTTTTCAGATATTGAACTACTGGAAGCCTGTCGAGAAGAGTTCCACCGCCGATTGAAGGTCTATCATGCATGGAGGAAGAGAAACAAGCAATCACAGCTTGAGGGAAACAATCAAAGAGCACCAGTTGACGTCATCCATAATGGTATCTCACTAAATTTTGAGTTTATCCCTAAAGCTGTCAGTTCTAGATAACAAACATGTCTTTTTTATTCATTTCAGGAAATAAAGAACTAAATATCTTTCTAGGATTCCAATATCATCTGACTGACTATTTCAGTTGGGAAAAAAGTAATTTTACGTCAGTTGGTAACCTTAAAGTTGCCAGGGAAAGATCAATGAATATGCTGCATGCATTATTAAACAAATGTTTTCCATTACATTTTTTTAATATTTAGGCATCAAATGGCTAAATGTTTCATAAATTTGAAATTATTGATGGCCTGTATACTTATACAGATAAGATGTATGTAATACATGTGCAATTATACTTTGTTTTACACTATATGAGGTTCATATAGACTCAACATTAAAATTTGTCATTGACTAGAGAATTTTTTGCTTGGATTGGAAAGTAAAAAAACCCCAAATAAACAGCGCTGTCACAGTGTCAGCTACTGATCACGTGTATCAATGTCAAATGAAAACTGTATGCAGAAAATCGTGTTTCAAGCCAAGTTCCCCTCTTAAATTCTTATTAGAATGACCTGCAATCCTGCACTCGCAAAATGTTACAAGTCCTAGTCTGTTTTTGCACGTTTCAACCAGAGCGTCAAAATCTTGTAATTTCTAACATCCCGGGCGTTTTATCCTCTCTGGCTCGTACAGTGTACTGTCAATAGAACCTTGAGAATTCTACACCTATGACTGTTTATATTACAAACCATTCTGATTCGAACATTCCCGTGTAATGTACGTTGTTATATGAGCATTGAGTTATTTTTTGGCGGTTGCATTTCTGAAGACCAATCAAAAGCATATATGAAATCCAAAGTTTTTCCCAATCGTGGAATTGTGCTTCAAGAATATGAAACATTATTATTTTGCTTCCATGCTAATCACTAAGGATCGACTTAGGAAATGATGCCTATCTATTTTCAAGTTATTACTATCGAGAAAAATATAAAGAGCAGTTCTAAAAGAACATTGATACTGTTGCAGCCCATTGTCGGAACTTGCGGATTGGATCTTTAAAAATGTACTTATTTTCTTGGTTCTCAAAACGACCTTAGTCTGTAACTAGACCTCTCCTTTTTTAGGATAAAGTTTTCATTAAAGGGCTTGGCACTGTTGGGATTTTTCAGCTGCAATACTAAAAAACTGGACACAGTGTGGTAGTGAAAACAAGGGCAAAAACCCGTTAATTTTTCACATAAAACCGCCTCACCCCATATTAGCATCAAAGGCACGTCTTGCAAAAATAATTTTTGTGATAAAACTTTCTTATTATATTGAATTTGATCTTGCATAACAAAGGACTTTACTCTTATACAAACTGAGAAATTTCTTTCCGGTATTTTATCGAGTCCACTTGATTCACTTGCTTCGTCAAGGCGCAGTTCTAACATTAAGCGTGCAATAAAATCCTAACCAAGCCTTTCTTGAGAGACCCAGATAGGTTTTGGCACTCCCACTTTTTTTCTTTAGTTTTTGAGATAATTATTGGTACATGCCAATGGAGCAGTTCTTTCTTCTTTCGTCTTTTGCATAAGTGAATAGATTTTGAAGTATTCTCAGAGTATTTTTATTCGCTGTCAGAAAAGTTGGTCAAGTCAAAAAGTAGGCGGTTGTCGACTAATGTAATAGAGAAAAAGTAAAACTTGATATTTATAAAAAATTAGTTATAGACTCGGCTTAGAATTTCAGCCAATTTAGGCCAACAACTGACAGAAAACTGGTAATGTAGCAAACAAAAGCCAAATATGTATTGCTAAGACCTCAGGCGGACTTTGACGACACCATTGATTTTCATATTATTTCTTTTGACCATACATCCATTCTTAAGGAGCTCACCACCGAATGATGGGTATTAGTTTTTTACGCGCATATATATATATATATATATATATATATATATATATATGTATATATATATATATATGTATGTAAATATGAGAGAGAGAGAGAGAGAGAGAGAGAGAAAGAGAGAGAGTGTGTGTGTGTGTGTGTGTGTGTGTGTGTGTGTGTGTGTCTTTCCGAATGACTGGTAATTTCAACTCATTTTTAGAGTTCACTANTTCTTAAGGAGCTCACCACCGAATGATGGGTATTATTTTTTTACGCGTATATATATATATATATATATATATATATATATATATATGTATATATATATATATATGTATGTAAATATGAGAGAGAGAGAGAGAGAGAGAGAGAGAAAGAGAGAGAGTGTGTGTGTGTGTGTGTGTGTGTGTGTGTGTGTGTGTGTCTTTCCGAATGACTGGTAATTTCAACTCATTTTTAGAGTTCACTATTTTAGTTTGGTAGTTTGGTAATCATTTCAAACATTTCGGTTTACGGTACCCGTCAGAAAACAATAGCTCCAGCATTAGCTGGTTTGGTTTGCCATACGAAAAGGCCACTGATGCTTGGATCAAACCGGAACGTGTACAAAATGAATAAAAGTAACTTATCAATTGTAAAATTAATACTTTTATCTGTTACCAGCTGAACAAGCCCCATCACTACCTGAAAGAAGAGATTCGTTACCAAGGCAGAGTGCACAAAAACCGCAAAGGTTTTTCAGGGTTCCATTTGCGAGGCCAAGTGATCAATATAGAGACCTAGAGTACAAGAAACAAGGATGGTGGTATGATTAATAATTATTAATAATTATACTGTATTTTCACCTTTGAGTTACGTAACACTTTCGTATTTCGAAAACGTTGCCAGTTGACTTTTTAGTGTCAGTCGCTTAACTTCGCAACCTGCCACTGTTTCTTGCAAGATGCTCGTCGCAGAGCCAGATGGTCGCGTGATAAGTTCATACCATTTCAGCTTGGATTTTGGACAATATTACTGACAGCGTGGTAAAGTGAATTGCCCAGTCTTTCAGTGGGCCTCCGTTTTGGTAAGGTGATTAATAAATAAGATGGACATGGTCATACCACAGATCCAATTCTTATTACTTACCTTTTTCTCTGTACCTTGAGAATGACAGCGTACGTTTTTTTCAGTCGACTTTTGACATTGTCGTTGAATTTGTCACTTATTACCTTACTGCTACCTTTTAGAGTTATTCAATTCTTAGTTGTTCCATTTTAAGATTCTTTTTTCTTCAGGAACAAAAATGGCATTGTTTCTATTGCTTATACTGATAGGCTATTGCTAAGAAACATGTTTTTAAATAGCATTTACAAGCATAATTGGAAGTACCAATTGTTTTGCATGTACTGTGTAATAAATATTTATTTCACTATAAATATGCTATGTAGTTTTATGTTAACATTTACTCAGGTATGCTCATTTTGATGGGGAATGGATAGCTAGGCAGTTAGAAATTCACCCAAATGGAGTTCTGTTGTTCGTTGCCGGAAGAGATGATATGGAGATGTGCGAGTTAAGCCTTTCCGACACACGTCTTACAGAAAGGCCTGGAGCTGAAATAACGCGTGATGAATTTGAGCAACAGTGGAGAAGACACGGAGGAACCTTAACTGACGTTGCTGCTGCCCCTAGAAAATGAATTTGATCTTCATTCATTAAGTGTTTCTGCAGTTACTATTACTAGCTGCATAAAAGCCGAGTTGAGTATGTTACTGCAATGCACATTGTTTCTCTTGCGTAAGTAACGATATGCGACAACTGGAATAAAATCAGGCACATTTGCGGTATATTTTTGTGGTACTCTAGGGTAACATTTTACCAGGGAAAATAACATTTAGAGATATCTTTTTTCTTATGGTTAATTACTTAATTTTCATCATGCAGTAACTTTGTGCCTTTAACGCCCTGGGGATGTTGATTCTTATTCGTTAGCCACAAGACGTATCTTTACATGAACCAATAAATAACGTACACCTGGGTTCAGGGAGGGGCGAGAAAGAATGATACGTGGACCTTCTGGGTCATTGAAAGATAATAGACATTAAATCAATAAATTTGCGCTATATGGAAGACATGTTTGAAACACCTTAATTGGAACAAGAGCTTTTGTTTTATTAATAGCGTTTTGAGTGTTCTTAAGCTGTGCAAAGCTTTAATGATTTTTACCCCTGGGTACAAACAAGAAAAAGGAAAACACTTCAGCCACAGGCAGTACAGAAGTATTGTTGGTGCTTTCTGTTCACCCACATACTACTTTGTTAATGCAATTAATTGAAAAGAGATTAACTGGATGATATTGAGTCACAGACAGCGAACGACAGTGGCGATATGTGCCATTTTCCACTAACGATAAGGGAGGGTGTAGAGGTATAAAAAACGCAACGAGAATGTCCTTTGTAAAGAGGATTTGATTATTTTTTAACTGTTTATTGTCACACGGTTCCCACCGGTAACATATTATTCATTTGTTTAACTTGTCCATTCTGCTTTGAGATAGTATAAAGCACAGTCATTGAAAGTGTAATTGTTTTTAGCTTAACATTTTCTGTCATTCTAAGTTATTCAGGGGAAAATATATCGATTTTCGCCCTTACACGAATTTCGTAAGCCTGCTTACGGCACTTGGAAGATATTTAAAAACAAGTTTGTCCTCGGATTGCTGTTAAGCTATGGTGCGAACATTTTTATACCTTTGGTGCCTTTTTATACCCACTCATTTGTATGCTTTTTTGCACCCCTTTTACAACTGATGAAGATTACAATTGATCAGGTAAGGGACCATTCACATTTTAGTTTTAAATCTCCTACAAGGTGTGGCCCGATAACAAGAAAGAAGTTTGAAAATGTATTGAAAATTAGTTTTATTGATGAAAAAATCTCCAAAATGAAAATTCTTGGAAATCTTTTTTTTAAATTGTATATTTGTGTAACTAAAAGTGTCAGTTGTGATTTAGGTACACTACATGTTTACTAAAAGTAATACTAGTCACTCACTGAAGACACCCTCCTGTTCGTTGATTTATGGCTTCTGTCTGAAGTTTTAAATACAATTTTTCCCTTTAATTTAAATCACTTGGTCAACGTTAAAAAATTCACACCAGCTTAAAGAAGACTTATAATTTACTACACGGTATAAAAATCGAATGTCAGTGATCTCCAGTGCTTAAGAAATGTGTGATATAAAATTGGTTGAGACGGTTTTAAGTACTTTTCCACATACTTGTGTGCTTGGCCTAATAGATCACTAGCTTTTCGAATGTCCGGGGATAAGCTTGTGTGCCCAGTAGCACTCTAATTGTTATTTTTGTCTTTGGAAAATAGATGTTTTTCCTAAGCCTTGAAGGTCACACAGGTCATAGCATGTACATTTTAGATATTTTAGGTCCTATTACGTGTAGTAGGACTTCTTAATGAATATAGTTTCAATAGCAAACATATTTGGGCATTAATGTTAAAGTAAGTATTTTAAAGACAATTGTAGGTAGGCTCCTTATTTAATGACAGTGATCTTTAGATTTGCATTCAGTTTACTTGACCAGCATGGTTAAAATTGATAGCTATAGAAATGTACTAATGATTAAACAATGAGAGTAACCCCGGTTACTTTCTCGATCCTGGTAACTTACATTACAGACTGAAATTTATTTGTATTGTGGTGGAGAATATTTACCACCTGAACTGGATGTACACTACCTTTCTTGTTAATTTGCAATATTTAGTAATTATTTGTTATGCATCCTGCATGAAAGAAGGAATGCACGTGCTCTCTAGAAGAAATAAATAAGAAAATAAACAATACCAACAACATTATTATTTGCTTTGAATTTCGAATATTTTCATTTGGATTTTGATCTGAAGCCTCCTGTATTACTTTCCTTACCCCCTCCCGTTTTTGTGAAATAAAGTAGCAAAAAGAGTGCGCCTCCGCCTTTAGGAATTAATGCGTTGGGTCCTTTCCAAAGAGATAACCTGCTATCCAACCTCAGTTGCTGTCTGATCGTCATTAAGTTTCAAATAAAATTTTAGATTAAAATTTCAGACAATTTTGCTCAGTTGGTTGCGGAACTCCCTGTCAAGCACTGAAAACAGGACTTTCGTTGTAGGACAACGTCCCGTGGGGTAGACATATTTTTGAATCCATATTTCACTGGCCCTCCAGCATCCACAAGGATGAGAAAAAAAGTTTGTATGAAGTACATGAAGTAAATTATCCGCCAAATGAAGCAAGTTTTATTTATGTATAAAAACCATGAAACCGGGGCATACAACGACTGACTGTATGGAACTGTGTGGAAAAAAGATTTGAAAGGTTTGGTCTTCAAATCGCAGTTTATCTTAGACATAAAAGCATTCAAGTTATATGATTGGGAAGTTGTTATATGCTTGTTTCGTGGAAAGTGTTCCTTAATCTAACCATCCAACAAAGATTTTTTACCACAACTAATAACAACTGCATAAAGATATAAGCAAGAAACCGAGGTGGTATCTGCGAGAAGCTCTTTAAAAGACATGATAACATCTGCAGAAAAATATGAAAACTAGCCACGTTTCGTCGGTTAGATAAGGGTAGCAGCAAGACTTGGACCTGTCAAATTACAAAGGTCGCAAAACTAGATCAAGAACATCGAGATGAAATTAGAAAGCACCTGACCAGATATGGCGACACTACTCCATGAAAGGACGGAAGGAAGATTTAACAGAGGTTTCATAGTGATTATATAAAATTATAACTTCTGCTCTGATCTGATATGATCTGGTATGTATAGCTTATTGGTTTGATTAGAAAAGATTGGGAAAATTGGGAATGCCTATTAGAGTACTACTTTGATTAGCACTTACATTTCTGTCAAGAAACAACCAAAACAAACCGAAAGAAATGAAACATCAAAGCAGCATTTTACACCCAAACAAAGACTAGAAGTATACTATCAAAACATAAGAACTTTACATTAAAGAAGAGTAGAAATTAATATTGCATAACCACTGTAAGGACTTTGGAGCTATCTGTGGCAGAAGCAAGAAAGGCAAGTAAAACAAGAGGAGCTATAGAAAGCTAATGGAGATATATGCAGAACTTTGATTTAGAGTACAACACTTCATTTGCCTATGTGAAAAACTGGAAAACAAAAACTACCAATGAGACAGTTTATTCATAAATTAGCGGACGTATCAATTAAACGTCCTTTGAAGTACAAAAAACAGAAAACCAATATATGGTAAAAACGTACAGAGAAACGCATGATTGAAATCATAAGAATGAGTCCAATTATTTCTAATGCTTTTCTTTATATCCGACGGCAGTAAAGGTTTGGAAATAATTCGATTCTTTATTACCAAGTAGATAAAAAAATATACACACGTGCATTTTGTTTGAGATGGGAAAAGTATCAAAATAGAACGTAGCGAAAAACTAAATGCTTCAAGGCATTATTTTGTCACTATTCAACAGCAATATTATCGATGTAAAGTAATCATTAGAACAGTGTGCCTTGCGCCATTACATCGTTTTGTTTATCTTTGTTCATTGTTGTTTTGCTACTTGTCTTTGAATCCATCTGTTAGATGCTAAACCCCAAAAAGGTAAAATAATAAAATGCTTTACAGAAAATTTTTGTTTCTGTGTCCTTATCTTATCTTTCATTGAAGTATTTTTAGATATTTACCATTCCGGTTAAAAAGGGCAATAAGTGTATGGCGTATTTTCTGAAACTATTTTCCTATCTTCTTTCCTTGTTATTAGTTTTTTCTTCTCAACAGCATCAGGTCCATGTGTCCACCACAGTTGACGTTAAGCTGGAGACATTTTAGTATTCAGCAATCTTTTTTTCTGTGCTTTACATTCCTTTACATGTTAAAGCCCTTCATATGTTGTTTTGTTTTTTGAAGTCAAGTTAGAATGCTGGAGATTGTTTAGAAATAATTCAGTCATAGCCATTATCTCGGACCTTAAACATGATCCACAATTACAAAATGCTTGTTGATGTTTGTGCGACGAATTTTATCTTTTTATAACCGATTTAGGATGTTTTCAAGACTTCTTAGTTGCAATGCTTTGGTTCATGACCACAACTTCTATTAATGTGGCATGTGTATGATTAATAAGTTGGATACGAATATCTTACACCTCTTAAATGTGAACCGTTCAATTGCAATAAAAAAATAAAATACAGATTATATCTGCATGTATCCATTATTAAAATTGAAACGTTGAAAATTTATAGAAGATAGATGAAAATAATTGCAAAATTCTTATGCGAAAAAATTAAATTCTGTAAAAGTAACAACCAGTAAATGGTGACCCAGTTCTACTATTTCACAATTCCATTAGCGAGTGTGTAGTTTTTTTGGTATCTTTATTATGAGTGTTAATTGTTGTTTTGTAAAACACGCATACATACAATCCAGTTAATTTGCTTATTTTTTAAAAAAAATTTCTAATTTACCTACTTGTTATAGGTGTGTGGAACATAAATTAATGATGTTAATGACTTTTGTTGTTGTTCTTCTTCTTCTTTCTCCCTTTTCAGGGGTTGTCGTAACGAATCCGTCTTCTCCAACCTATGCAATCTTGTGTGTCCACCCTCTTTAATGTTGTCACTCCATCTGCGCTTTGGCATTCCTCTTGTACGTCATCCTGGTAGTTCAATTAATATTCATTTTCTTCCTTGGTCTCTTCTTTCAAAATAACCACATCATCTCAGTCAATACTTTTGCAGCTTCTTGGAGGCCTCTGCAACACTAAGATCTCTTCTGATAATGTTAATAATCTTTAATTTACCTACTCTTTGTGAACATTTACCAAGTCAGTGAATTTTCAAGTTGTAATGGAAGAAGAATGTATGAACAGCAACGTTTGATAAAAGTTGTCAGGATGCATATTGATCAAGTCGTACTAATTTAGATAAGCAAGGTCGAAGGACCCAAATAGCGGCTTGTAGAGACACATGACAATGAAATCGATTTAAATCTACCAAGGTACTGGTCATATTATCAGGAACATATCAACAAGGTCGTGCTCACATTTTGAGCACTTTCNCACATCATCTCAGTCAATACTTTTGCAGCTTCTTGGAGGCCTCTGCAACACTAAGATCTCTTCTGATAATGTTAATAATCTTTAATTTACCTACTCTTTGTGAACATTTACCAAGTCAGTGAATTTTCAAGTTGTAATGGAAGAAGAATGTATGAACAGCAACGTTTGATAAAAGTTGTCAGGATGCATATTGATCAAGTCGTACTAATTTAGATAAGCAAGGTCGAAGGACCCAAATAGCGGCTTGTAGAGACACATGACAATGAAATCGATTTAAATCTACCAAGGTACTGGTCATATTATCAGGAACATATCAACAAGGTCATAAGCTTTAAAGTAAACCAGTTTAGTAACTGGGAAATAAAAACCAGATCTAACGCAGGCGTAAGTACTGCATTGCGCTTGAAAATAGTTATAATTATTTGGAGACTCCATGTTAAGTCGTGCTCTCAGATTTGTGCGAGACCAAACACAAGAACACAAGAGGTCCTTTTCCTCAAATAGTTTCTTCTCAGGAAAATGATTGTACAAATCAAATAGAATGAAAATTGTAATTTTAAAATTCTAAATCATAAAAGTTTTTTTTGTTGCTGAGCAAGACTGGCAAGACCACTGGCTATTCCACTATTTATCCTGCCACTTTATTTATACCACCGTTTTCCAGGTGTATAGTTTGATGTTGGTATCTTTGTTTAAAGCATTAAATATTCAGAAATCCACAATATATCTACCTGGGTTGATACTTCAATGAAAGAATAAATAGAGAAAGGTTTATGTCCATTTACACTTCGTTTTTATCTTCATGCCTATACTTCGATTAAACACTGATAATCGTCAAGAAAAACAATGAAAAAATAAAACAACGGGAATACTTCGAAATACTTGTTTATTTTTGTCATTAAATAGCAGCTAGTATGATGTCGATTCCAAATTTAATAATAATTCTAAACCTACATGGCTTTTATCACAAACCTCTCTGGATATTGATATAATGCTATAGTGCTAAACGATTATCAACGAATCTCGCGTCTTACGGTTTTTTTCGAAATAAAGCAGTGTGCAAATATTAATTTCTTTAAAGTTCTTTCAATTATTTTAATGAAAAATGATGTCAACTTTTGGGTACTCCTCCCCCAGTAGCAGTTAAAGTCATTTATGGAATATCCATATATACAAAAAAGAAGCTTTACAAATAAAACATGCTTAACTTGTTACGTATTGTTAATGATTCCCTTGAGTCAAGTATTTTCATCGACAATTTTTAGCATTTTTGCAATTACTTATTTTCCTGTATAGTAGACAAAGATTCAAGAATTCTTGTATTTTTGAAAACTTTACTAAACTGTTAACACGGTCATCCTTCCTAATGTAGACCTGATGATTGTAGTTTTCGAAATTTCGAAATTATGAAAATATTTGGAGTAGTGATATTTATTTTTATTTTGACCTGTGCTTCAAAAAAGCCAGCAAGCTCCAAAGACAGGCCACTGGCTAAAGTGAATCTTTTCGTTGCAGTAGTTGTTGTTGTCAATCAAGCTAACACGTGACCCACCGTTCATCATCAATCTAGCTAATTGCGGTCTTTACCAACAAAACATTTACTACTGCCTTTGTTTCCTTTTTTGACGACTTGGGTTTGCTTTCAGCAAATAGTATCGCAAAAAATATTCGGTATTTGACGATGATAATTCGTTAGCACCTCACTCACTATCAGAAAATTAGTTTAATTGACTGTGTCAAATGTTTGGATTTACAGCACCATGCTGTACGACTTTCCTTTTTCCAACCGTAACGAGTCTTGTCCATTACTTTACAGTGTTTCTGATGTCCTTTGGCAAATTTTATCTTTGAAAGGAAAGCAAAGGTTATTGTGCGGATGAAATTCTGAATTTCCACTTCTGTTATTCGCAAATTTCTATCCAACTTTGAACTGCT
This sequence comes from Morbakka virulenta, assembly GCA_003991215.1. NCBI lineage: Eukaryota > Metazoa > Cnidaria > Cubozoa > Carybdeida > Carukiidae > Morbakka > Morbakka virulenta. The sequence continues at coordinate 3,067,683 of RDPX01000021.1, read as the reverse complement.
TTTAACATTTTTTACTGCTTTCATTTAAATTTCTGTCATTTATTTTGCTTGGCGCTTGGCCAGCTCCATTTCTCTCCTGGTATTTAAGCAATTCTTCAAGGTTACTAATTTTTAGCTTATAATTTATGCTTCAGTTTTACAGGAATGACATGACGAATGACAGCAGTCATGACGAGCACGTTTCTGCTGTTTATAATTAAGTTCCATAATCGAGAAAAGTTGTCCTTTTTTTCTGTTTTACTTTTTTTGAAAACGTAATGCTCATACATTAAATTATTTTTAGGTCGAAAATGTGCGTCTTGTGTGGGGCACGTCTTCAGATGTACTTTTGTTCTTTTTTTAGGGTTTAGAAAAGCGAAAAATATATTTTTGCACCGAGCTGGGTTCGAAACTGTGCCTATGTGTATCAAAGCCATTTGCTCTACCACCTGAGCAATTGGCGCTTGTCCTTCAACAGGTCAAATTTTGTAAGCACAACTTATTAAAAAGATCTACTTTATTGAATTATGAAACAGTATCGAAGTAATTATTAGCTATCGACAGTGCTCAATACTATAAGAATATTTGAACTATTATTGAATTATGTATAATGTGCTCTACATTACTATTATCGCAACAATCCTCTTCGTTGTCTACAATGACTTTCAACCCCTTGCGAATTATCATTGATATCCAAACACATACAAGCAACACGCACCCGTTAACTCCCCCTCCACCTCCCCGCCTGAAAAAAATAATATAAATTAAGTCCATGCTCTCGTATAATTTTATCTAGCGTATTTCGAACAAATATCATTCAATTTGGGTAACAAAAATTTATTTCTTTTCAGTCAAAGGCTTGTAGCTTTGTTTCCCTTCGTAAACACGTAGGAAGTATTTTATGCTCAAAGACTTCGAGGTAAGCAATACACATAATAATAAGCAGTTACAAAATTAGACATCACATGTTTACATTTTACCCGCATCCAAAGCTTGATAAAAATTTACGAAAATAAAAGAAAGATAATGTCCCCATCCCAATATTATGGTAAAAGCATCTTAACCAACTGTTGTTGACCTCATTGTAACATAAACAGGAATGTCGTTAATTCCAGAGGGAGGGGGGGGCATTCGTAGACGTTAGCTTCAAATTGAGTTATTGCTCTAGTTCTCTGCAGAACAGTTTTAAGTATTGATATCAGGTATAAAAGTCGGTTTCCTGGGAATTTTAACGAACTATATAATCAGCAATGCCGACGATCTCTAGCTTCCAAACGATTAATGGAAATGGCATGGGCAGCACCAGCTGATACAGAAAGGGAAATGGTAAGCTGTGTAGTTTATGACAAAGTGATGCACTCCCATTCCTTATATTTAAAAGGTATTCCTTAAAAGTACTCTTTTAAAAAGTATAATTCATGAACATCTTTGGGCTCTCACGTAGTGGTGTTAAGAAGGGGAAGAAGAATGCTGGCACTGCCCAATTCCTAAGCTTACGAAAGCAGAATCTAATGTGGTTTGACATTACATTGAAGTATGTCGATTCTTTTCAATCGAGTTTCAAGGGGAAAAAAGCAGCGAGATCATATTTTGGGAACAGATTGGTACAAAAAACGGTTTTATGACATGGCATTACGACTCTCTTTACTTCAACATTTCAACAACAGCAGGAAGTGATTTTCCCAAGTGTCGTATATCCAATAAATTTGGCCATTTAAAGAAAGAGAATGAGACTTGCATAATAACACCCAATGAACAATTGATGATATTTTCGTAAATCAAATTGTATTTCCAAAATCAAGAACTGCGGTGGTTGGAGATACTACTATTAAATTTTCTCTTTAGACACTAAAGACATAAAAGGGCATTGATCACATTTAATACTGACATAAATGGCGTGCCTTGCCTAATTTTTGTCTCAAACTTCCTTTGTGGCCTCGGTTTCAGTTTAAAATTGTGAAGCTGGTATTCTAGGGAGCATGTTGTTTATAAAAATGGCATTTGACGCTGGATACTAAGAATCTTTTAAACAGCATTTACAAGCAGACACGGAGATAGAAGCCATTGCATCTGGGGCCTAAAACCTGGTTAGTTGGAGTCGGTTTTTACGTCAAGGAGGATATTTTTGAGCTCCAGTTATATATGCACTGCTGTCGGGAGACTCATTTTTGCTAGAATCTAGTCTGGTTAGAACCTTTGAATTAATACATGAGGATTATCCAAATCGCTTTATTTCCTTGTATAAATTTATTGCCACTTTAACAATAGCTTGTCTATGCACTATTTTTACATTACTAAACAAAACACAGATATACCGTGATGTAACACATACAAAGTTAAACTGGACATTTTCATGCAATTAAAATATTGATATTTTGTGTAGAAAAAATAATAGACAGACTAATAGATGTATATATTTTGTAGATAAGACAAAAAAATGTGTCGATACCAAACAAAAAGATATATTGATAGAGATATGCAACAAGAGCTTAACCTCTATGTTGTAGGACAATATTTCAATTCTCTACTTAAAAACCTGAGTAAAATATAAAATATATTCAAGAAGTATACAGGTCAGATAACAGTGCTAGCCTTATTAAAAAATGCAATGTTTACAATGTCATAAAATTTCTATGTAAAGTGAGATGTAAACAACTGTGTAAAGTTTATTTTGGACGAAAAATATACATTAATCATTGTGCCCTCTGGTACAACTGTTTTTAACAGGAGCCCATTACCACCTCAGTTTTCCTGGGCAATATTTTTGTACAAGACTTTCGTAGTAAGGAATAAGGTCTTCGATATCAGGAAGATCATCACTTTTCGAGTACAAGTCGTATTTGCTGAAATAAAAGGAAATTAATTCAATAAATATGAATAATTCGCAAGAAAATGCCTCAAAATATGAAAACACACTTTCTTTAAGCTCTCATTAAGGATATTATTGTGCATGAATAAATCAAACACCACCAAAAAGAGCATAAGAAAACCCATAACAACATATTATACCTCCTGTTCCAACGTTAAATGAAAACACGGAGACTGGCTACGGAGAACAAAATGACACTTGCTGACGTGACCAGGGAAAAATATCGTTTATAAAAAGGTGAAGGTATTGATTTGTTGACCTCATTTTGAAAATTGTGTTTAATGATAAATGGCTAATCCCAATTAACAAGGCATGGCAAAAGCATTTTTCTGTTTTTACATTTGCAAAAACTGTCAACTGTGGCTGATACTTACTTGAATTCTAACACCCACTTAAGCATTTCCTTGTCTTTTTTATCAGCAAGATGGGAATAAGCTCCGGATCCATGCCAGGGATAGAAGGAGTGATATCTAACGATAAAAAGGCTTTCTTCTGGAAGTGCTACATTATTGCCCTTAAGCACTTGGTACATATATTCTAAAGAAATAAGTCAAACAAAATTTATTCCATTAGTGCTTCAAGACAATAACATCAAATTATGACATAAGAACTATCCTTAGTGACAGGATGAAGATCATTAGAAACTACTGCAAAAACAAACAAACATAGGAATTCACAAACCCACATTACAATACCATTTTCTTCTGCATATGTTGCGGAAAATAAAAAGTTCTAGATTATCTGTTAAAATGGCCATGTTGGAATCAGCTGATATTACACTGAGGAGTTACAAGACAATACAAGACAGTGACATGAAACATCTATCCTACTCTTAACCTATTTGGTGAATACAGCATACTAAAAAGTGATGAAAAACATGTATTTTTTTAATAGATTGAAATTATGATCTCATTTTGGTATGTGTGGTGTGCAACCGAAACCGTTCTGGCAACCGAAAATGTACAATTATCCCAGTACCACCAGTCAATCATGAAGCATTGAAAAGCACACCAGATTACTATGACATCATCTTCAATTGTTGCTTTAATTACCATATTTCCTAGAAAGGGCGCCCACTCTATTTTTCGTACAGGGCGCACTCTTTCAAAAAATGCTTTACTGAGTGTAATTTTGTTAAACTCGGATCAATTTCTTAAAAACCGGTAATGTTACCACAGTCAGTATGAACACACATTTCTAAACAGAAATATTTAAGCTTTCAAACTATTATTTGCAAGTGGAGTACTTTTGCTCTCCTTCAGCAGTGAATTTTGCTGGTACAACGGGACCAACTTCTCGTTTTCTTTTTCCCTTGACCCTTGCTTCAACGTGGTTATTTTCTTTAGTCTGTAAAAAGTAATCAATCAGACTGGAAAGTTCGATTGGTACATGTCAACATAACATCTCTCCTTTGCCTCTTTGCGATGGTCTTCTCTAACTGCCAGTAGTTCTCCAATTACGGGAGTCAATATTCTTTATAAACATGTTGTCATCATTCCTGGACTATATACAATATATTTGCGGGCTTCAGATGTGTGGTGAAATAGGCCTTGCAAGGCAGAGGTTGCGATAAATTACGATTATTGGCTACCCACCGTTGGAATACATCAAACAACAAACCTCGTAAAGCACGTTAGGCTTGCGGTGAATCAAGCACTAACACGATCTAATTATCAATAAAACCTTGTGATTTAAAACTTGCAATCGATGGTAGCGACAAAAAAAATACATTGTTCAAAGAAGGGTTAACTACGTCACAGTGACAAGAGCATTCTGGAGGAGCAATTTGAGACGTTTAACGCGCCCGCTAATAATCCTTTTCAGAGATATGATGATTTTTATGATGACGATGACTTGTAAGCATACTTGACGCTAAAATTAAACAAATTCTAGGCAGCTGAGTAAAACCCGGGTTGCTTACAAAAAACCGTGATTCTCAATTTTGTTGACAATTATGATGAGCACCTCCCTCTAATGCGCGCCCCACTGAAACGCAAAAATTTAAATGAAGGTCCCCAGCTCTCTTTTGAGGAAATACGTTATTTTACTGCAAGTAATAAAAACCAACGTAAATGTTTTAAACATTTTTTAAACCCTCAACTTTGTAAAAGGTTTTCCACACAAGAACCATATTTTTGAGAATCAACACTATTTTAATGAGAAACAAAGTTGAGAAAAAAATACAAAGTTTATGACTGGACTGGCAGTTTAGCAGAAATGGTTGTGCCAATCTACGGTTTAAAATTAGAGCATGGGCAGCGTTTTTTTCTTGTTGCCTTAAGTAATTTTATAGTGCTGATTGCAGTTTAATAAAAAATTAGCCTGTTCAACATTTAGCGTATAATCCCCAAAACAAATACCGTAATATCTATTCAGAAATTCGTGCGAATATCAGACGCAGATTTGTGCGAATTTTACATCGGCTGTAATAGCAAGACTCCCGCACAAGTTGCATCGAAAAGTTTTTTTGGAAATATTTCAAAATTGTTATAGGAATCGTTAGCTATTGCAATGTTCAGTCCCTATCGCTAAATAGCCATCATAATTTTAAACAGAATATAGCACATGGAGTCGGCTAACTGCAGAAAAACTGCTATCCGGCAAACATACAAAACAGAAAGTAATGGTAGTTTCATCAGTGGCACTTTGTAAAATAAGGGATGCCCATAATATCTTCCAGCTCTTTCATTTTTGGTCCTTATCATACAATCCCTCCATTGATTCGACAGATACATTGCAGATTTAACATAATCTACGTATCAATTTGCAAAACTAAAACAATAACAGTTCAAATTTACTTCAAAATAATCAGTGGACTCTGGGTAGAATATTACGCTGCTAAGATTTTACTTTAACATTATTTCTATCTAACCAAGCTAATTTTTTTTGTTGTGTAATATATTCCGGTTTGACATTGAATCGGCAAGGCGCCAAACTATTCCCCCGAGGCTACACATTCTTGCCTATTGAAGTGGCAGATTCATTAGCTCGTGTCGGTGTCAGAGTCAGTCAATGTCTGGTAGTTCAACCATTTGTAGTTCACCTTGGGTTAATGCTGGTGACTACCAAATGTAATGGATTTAATCTACCATGGAGAACGTATGAAAACAGTCTGCTTTCTCTACACCACTTATAGAAATTCAAGCTGGGAACTTGTACCTTACAATGTTTGTGTACCCAAAATGGAAGATTTAGGAAAAATAATATTTTACAGACCCAGATAGGTCTTGTTTATGACAGAAGTAGACAAAGTGCTTTTCAATCACGGTACGTTTGTGACCAGTGGGTCGCTATTAAAGGAGTAAATGTCACACATACACACACACACACACACAAACACATACCCACACACACACAAACACACACGCACATGCACACGCACACGCACACGCACACGCACACAGATACAACAAACAATTTAGTTTGGATTATCAAAACTGAACTCGTTCCAAAGGATTCCTCATTGATTTACACTTTTAAGTTAGCTGATTAACGTACAGGCAATGTATGTTGATCAGCTAACTCAAAAGGGTAAACTTTTTAAACTTGCATTATCTATGTTAATGGCATACTTTGATAGTAATTGTAATCTACAAATATTCTTACCGTCATGACCCCATGACATCAGCACATTGTCAAAACCACAGTTTGCAGAATACATTCCATATTTACTNCACACACACAAACACACACGCACATGCACACGCACACAGATACAACAAACAATTTAGTTTGGATTATCAAAACTGAACTCGTTCCAAAGGATTCCTCATTGATTTACACTTTTGAGTTAGCTGATTAACGTACAGGCAATGTATGTTGATCAGCTAACTCAAAAGGGTAAACTTTTTAAACTTGCATTATCTATGTTAATGGCATACTTTGATAGTAATTGTAATCTACAAATATTCTTACCGTCATGACCCCATGACATCAGCACATTGTCAAAACCACAGTTTGCAGAATACATTCCATATTTACTGCTACAAAAAATCAAATATTGAAAACAAAAAGCAACACTTAGTCACAAATTGTGGAACTGAAAGAAAATGCTATTTATAATATCAAAAAATGAAGCCTACATTATCTCCCCAATGCAATAAAGGAGCATTACAGTAATCCAAATATATCCATACAAAATGACCACGAAAAAAACAAATGAGAGTTAGCCAAAAAAAATGATGTATTTATTTGAACCTGACTGAACCGACCTGATCTGTTAAGAGGGAAAGAACCTAACAGCGAACAACCTAATAACATAAAAATTACGCAAGTAATAACTCTGAACAGAAACATCATCTTCTCTCCCTTGCCTCCTGTCTGTCTGTCTGTCTCTCTTTGTGTCTGTCTCTCTCCCCCCTCCCTCTCTCTCTCTCTCTCTCTCTCTCTCTCTCTCTCTCTCTCTCTCTCTCTCTCTCTCTCTCTCTCTCTTTATTTACTCTTAATATACAACAACATATAATTTAATATATATATTAAAAAACTGGATGCCTTCTAAATGTCTTGATGATTGGTCCTAATTGGGGCATAAAAATTAATTTAACATAAAATTAATTTATTTGAATCTGTACCTTTCGCAAGGGTGTGATGATATATTACAAAGCAATGGCTCCAAAATGATAGCCCAAATCTCTCGGGATACGACCACCCAATTGTTTTATTTTTTAGTTCGGAACATCGTAAGCTGAACTCCATCAGCTTCATGCAAAAATAATGTCAAATCTACACAATTTTTTAACAAGGATACAACGGCATGGAAATATAACTTGATATTTCGTATTGTTCTTACACCTCATTGATCCTAAAAGCTTATACGTGTTCGGTTAGGGAATGAAACTGAAAAGAAGGCTAAAACACTTGTACAGGAATTCCTCTTACATATTGATGCTGTGGTAAACGGCTGTGGATGAGCCAGTTGGCGATAGCGTCCTACATCAGTCGGTAATTGGCCAAAATATGAAAGATATCCCTACAAAAAGGACTCTCAGTATATCTAACTTAGAGTGATATTCCATTTTTGTTTCTGGCTTTGTTCTTTTCAAGTATTCAAAATCAATATTTGGTTCACACATAAACTGAGGTGAGATGTTAAAATATATAAAAAAATAAAAATATTTAACAAATTGATGGGGTGTCATATTGTAAAACCGACATACGATTTTTTGAGTAAAGGACCACACCTCTTCTAAAATTAGACACAAAAGAATAATAAAATTGCTGTAAATCTTACTCGTAAATAGGATTCCTGAAGTCTGGATTTTCCTTAAAGAACTCATGAAAAACAATTGAAGGATGATGTTGACAACCAACTGGGAACGTATCTCCTACCACACAGTACTAGAAAATAACAAAAAGGATGACAAAGGGACGAAAATAAAAAGAATCTATCCTCAATTTTGTAATTTTGTGTTTTCAGTTAAACCTGCCTAGTTCTATAGTAATGCTTCTCATCACGTACAAGGTTTCAGTTTTCCGTTATCCCAAGGAAAAAAGGTTCCCTGTAAATGTTATAAATAATGACAAGGAAGAACAGAAAAAGCCAAATGAGCAGTGTCAGTGTCAAAACGTTTGTGTAAAGAAAAACAACATTGATGATTACACAACTTCCCTGGTAAGTGATCTCCCCTTATTTGAGGAACAAACCCCTTTTTTTTGTCCACTTTCCTATTTGCTAGGCTCTGACAACGCCCTTCTAAGAACCTTCATTGGAGTAGTGAAGAATGTGAGGAACATTTATGATAAAACTAAAAACAAGTGATGACAAACTACAACCTACTCACTGATAAATGAAATATTCCCCTGACCAGTGTTACGCAAAACTCTACAGCAAATGCATGCACCTGTTTTACATTCATGTCCATCAGATAAACGGTGCCATTGCAAAAAGTAAATACAACTATACCGGTTCTACATCGTTCTTTTGTAGGAAACGCAGTCCACAGATTTATTAATGGTAAGTTTACTAACCTGAGGCTCCCCCCAATGTACCAGAATTTTGCCGATGTCGTGGATAAGACCAGTTAGGTGCAGCCAATCTGTAAGTAAAAAAAATTCCTTCACTATGTCTTAGAATGTTGTATATTTAATATCACTTTCGAAATTCACAAAAGTAGAACAAAACAATAAAAAAGTTATCAAAATTTTTGCTATTTTGTCTTTAACTTGGGAAATTTACAGTATCAAAAACCAGTTATAAATCCTTATGCACCTAAATCTATATTATAAGTACACCCCGAAGGTTATCGTTACAAGCAACTTTATCCTCTAAAAAGAACACGTCCTCGAAGAAAGCGATACGTCTTATTCAATGTAATTTTACAGGAATTTACCAACAAGGTTAAAGTTTGCACTTCCTTTTGCAACCAATAAAAAGGGCAGTTAAAATATACCTCCAAAAGTAGCAGTCATTAAAAACTAAACAGAAAGGCTTTTAACATCAATTTGAGGGGGAAAGCTAAAGAACGGGGAAGGGGGAGTAAAAGGCAGGAGCAAAATATGTGAAGAGTAGGAGAGGAAAAGGTAAAGGGAAGGACGAAAAAAGGTGTAGAGCAGGAGGGGGAAAGTTAAAGAGAAAGAAGAAAAGGCAAAGAGCAGGAAGAGAAAAGGTAAAAAGCAGCAGGAAGAATGGTAAAGAACAGGGGGAAAGGAGCAAAAAAGCCTTAGTGTAAAAAACGTCAACTTCCGTCATCTCTTGCAACAGAAAATGAAACATATTAGTGAAAAGGTTCTTATCTTATTTCTCTTTATTTTAATGTTATTACAATAACAAAATCAAAATCAAATAAGTCCAGCAGAATCTGTCGATGATAGCGGTGAAAACAAAAACAGAGCTTTGTGTGATTGATTTATTTATCGTTTAATACAGATTTTTGCGACCTTAAATTTCCATTGATGAACTAGTTTATTTTATTATACACGAAATAATACTTTCTGCATCACGATAATGCAGAAATATATACATTTTCATTTTTACATTGCATTTCTAATCACTTTCCTTGCTCATTACAAGAAAACTCATTTGCCATAATGATCTAACCAAGTACAATCTGTGAGGTTTAACCCCAGGGATAAACCTCAAAATTTGTATTCATGGATGTGATTTCGAATTTCAAAAATACGATCAACGACACTGCTAAAACTACCCTGTGAACTGCCAGGTTTATCCTTCGATTGTGTGTTGTCTTAGTACATAATAAAGATATTTTTCGACAAAAAAATGGTTTTAAATCGGCTAATTCTATGTTCTGGTAAGACGATGCTTAAAAGGTGCTATTAGTGAAGTGCTTCTGGCCGGTTTCACGGTATTTATTCCAGCCATTTACAATTCACACACAGGCATCTTCAAGAGTAAATTGTCAAATACAAGGCAATAAATGATTGTAACCAAGTGACTGGCTTTATTTCAAACCAAGAAAAATATTTATATGGGGCATGACATTTTCAATATAATTCATGCACAAAGACCTTACCTACATAAAATACAAAATCGGAAGTGGCGAACATACAAGATGCACGACAGACACGAGTAGTGGCTCACAAAGAATGAAGACTGCGCATTATTTCGCCACCAATCAGTCTGTTTGATTGCTTTTCTAAGAATCAGACACCATGACGTATGTTCCTATTTTTCAAAAAAATAATCATACTGTCATTTGTTGTGCTAAAAAAGCGCTTTGTTTACCACTGAAGCATTTCAGTTTTCTCGGACAGACGCCTTCTGATTCCCGAGGTATTTTATGCAACTGTCGGGTGTTTTTTTCTTTTTGCGTTGCGACGAGTGTTTGCATAGTGCAGTGCAGTATCAGAAATGTCCACTCAATATGATATTTGTGCATGCGACTTCTCTTTATTTGCTTCCAATATATGGCATATTTTGAAGAAGTAAATGGTGTCTGTCAGGAAGCACACATTCGCTACCATACATACGCACAAAATACAAAGAAAAACAACACAAAGGAAGCAGATCTTTATAGATTTTATTTAGAATGCATCATTCTTGCACTGCATGAAAAAAAAATTTAGGAAAAACAAGACAGTGAGTAAGTAATGAGAACAGATTTTACATAGCCAACAAAACGTCTTGTTACCGTGTATATTATTATTATTATTATTATTATTATTATTATTATTATTATTAAAAATAAATTAAAAATTAAATTAGAAATTAAACGAGGTGAAAGGGCTGAATGTGAGGGAATCGAGCTACCGAGTGGGGAGTTGATGAAGGAGGTTGATGAAGATGGGTACAAGTACCTGGGAGTGCTAGAAGGGGCGAAAGTAATGCAGAAGAAGATGAAGGAGAAAATTGGGAATGAGTACCTACGACGTGTGAAATTGCTGGCAAAGTCGAGGTTGTATGCTGGGAACTTGGTTCGCGGCATCAATGCGTGGGCAGTTAGTGTTGTCCGATACAGCTCTGGAATACTGGATTGGTCTGATGCTGAGCTACGTAAACTTGATACCAAGACAAGGAAGATTTTAACGATGAATGGTGCTTTCCATAGGAATAGTAGTGTAGATCGTCTGTACATCGGAAGAAAGGATGGGGGTCGTGGCCTGATCAGCGTTGAAGATTGTGTGAGGCAGGAAGAGTTAGGGTTAGAAGAGTATGTACATGCTACTGAGGAGACGATTTTGGAACAGGTGGCTGGAATGATTATGCATGGAAGGGAGACAAAGAAGCATTACAAGACGAGAGTGGTTGAGGAGAGAAAGGAGAGATTGATGGAGAAGGCTATGCATGGTAGGTTCTTTCGGGAGATGGATGAAAATGCAACAGAGAGATCAGTACAGTGGGTTAAAGGTGGTTTCCTTGCAAAAAGCACAGAGGCATTTGTGTTTGCTGCTCAAGAGCAAGCATTGAGGACAAGGTTGGCGCAGTCGAAGTGGGATGGTGGTGTTAGTCCTATGTGTCGCATCTGCGGAATTGAATCTGAGTCAGTTTGGCATGTTGCGTGTGGGTGTAAGGTACTGGCTCAGAAGGAGTACAAGAGGCGACATGATAGGATGGGATTGAGAATATATTGGGAGCTGTGCAAGAAGTATGGGTTGAAATGTGCGGGGAAATGGTTTGAAGAGGTGCCTGACAAAGTTAGAAAGAGTGAAGATGGTAGGTTTGAAGTTTGGTGGGATAGATCAGTGGAGACAATGCAACAGGTGGAATCTAATCGTCCGGATGTTGTTGTTGTTGACCGCACTAAGAAGAGATGGCTGGTTGTAGATTTTGCTGTGCCTTCCGATCGAAATGTGACAGCTAAAGAAGAAGAAAAGATCACTAAGTATTCTCCCTTGGCCCAACAAATCCGAAAGTTACATAGTGTATGTACCAGCGTTGTCCCAATCGTCGTGGGAAGCTTAGGAGTGGTGACGAAGCGCTTGGAGCGCAGTTTGAAAGAGTTGGGCATCCCTTATGTCTTGGGTGGACTCCAAACATCTACCATCATTGGAACTACCAACATATTGAGGAAGGTGCTTAACCTCTAAAGCTACTGGTCGGTAGCCGGGGTTAAGTTTTCTCGTCCGGCAGGTGATTACCATCTCCCTGTGCGGGCTGTCATGCTGGACATGAACTTTGTTTATTATTATATATTATAATTACTATTATATGATTATATACGAATTTTTTTACAGGATGTATCTACAGTCATATCATATATACACTATGTACATATACATACTGTTATCACAGATGTCCTGTTCAAAAAAAATACAGTTATTTATTAGTTGAAATTCGCTAAAAATCAAAAGGAAAACTAAAAAGAAACTAAAGTGAAACCTGCCTTCTGAAACATAATAAATATTACCCACTGCCTTAACTTCGTATGTGAGTGAGGAAGCACAAACTAAAAAGCTTGACCACATACAATATACAGTAAAATCTAGTTTAATAACGGCTAAGTTATTTTTTTATGATTTATAGCTGAAAATGACTTAATAGTACTCATATTTCTACACTCACAACACGCATTTTTAAAGATAAATGGCCAAACAACGGCGATTTCTGATATGGGTGTTCAGAAACTTTCCACTTAAACGTAACACAAAATTGCATCTACTTTTCGGCAGCGTAAGAAATCCTTTAAGATTTTTTATTCATTCTCGTCTTTTCCCAACAAACACTTCCTTTAAAATTTGTGTCACGCCACATTTATTATTGTCGCATGAGGAATTTGATAATGGTGCAGTATTCTTTTTATGCTACAAAGCTACTGCAACTCTCAAGAAACCTTACAAAAGCTAGCCTGAATTCATTAGATCAGTCGTTAGCTAGCAATGCGTCGAGGTATGTGCTCAAATAGGTCTATCTTTACATGAGTTGATGTTTTTTCAAAACACAAGGCATTACAATTAAATTCAAAACGGCAAACCTTCGTCGGGGTGGTCCTTGCGTATACTTTCAGCCGTCTGGTAAGCATGGTACGAGTTAGGAAAATCGACCTAACAAAAAAAATACAGAGGTTATTAAAACATTTGAGATTTAGAACACTGTCGATTGCCGTTAAGTGGACTTTTGAAATTCGAAATACGTTTCAAATTTGAAACTAAACATGAAGGAGTGTATCAGTGAAACACCGCCACAAGGAAGTTGAGGAAATAAAGGGCACATCAAATCATAGACTAACATATTATTAAGAACCACCTCCTTATATAATATACGTGCATTGTGACAGCAAATGTAAACATTTCTATCCTGTTGTGGAGTTTCGAGGTAGGCTAACGAGGCTACTCTCTGCTGCAAACTCCTCCTGGGCATTCTTGGGAAACGTGTAGTACCTGTAAGCCTGTCAGGATACTTTGAAGTACAGGGCAGACATTCCTTGGAGCCGAGTCTGTCTCGTGAGACGGTGGGCCTTTTTAACCTTGGCGTGCAGTCAAAACACCCTAAGAAGTAGTAAGATCACTCCATTGGTCGTGCCTTTTCACTCCTTCCACTCCTATCAGTCTGGTTTAGAGGAACTCAGATGCTGTCTTCCCTTTTCCTCAGTAGACATTGATAAGCGCGTGGGGCTCAGCTTTTGATGTGCAGTTGACTTTTCCAATTAAGGTTACCAGAGTGACCAATTTCCTGGTTGTTGCTTTTCACCTGAGTTTGAACTCTTTGGTAGAGCTTAGAGACGTTGCTCTGTTAACAGTTGTGCAATATCGGATAACAAGTACTGCCACGTCACGGATGGATTGGTACCCCTACTGCTATTTCCAGTGGGAAATCTTGAGGCCACTGCTAATAAACTGGTAGCTCTCTCATTTGTTGGATTCCCGCTTACTTATCAAGTTTCTTTTCCTGATTATTTTATATCATGGTGGCAAGAATCAGTAAAACTCAAGTAAACCAGATTTACCTAAAATACCAAAGCCTTTATTTATATATCGCCTTTACCAGCATCCAAGGCCTTTGCTCTACTTCTAATATAGTGAATCTTCTGATGAATAACGCTTTCTATTCTTCCTATCTGTGAAACTAACTTTAAAGATGGCATTTCTAGCTCTGACTTTCTTGTTGATAGTTACCTTTCTCTAATTCACACGGACCCTTCTTTTCTCCTTCTTCTCTTTAACGGCTGTTGGTCCCAATTGCAGTGTCAGCCATCCGGGTCTTCCGCCTCCAGGTCTCTCTTTCCAGGGCCTCTTTCTGATGCACGCCGAGGTAGCTCATATCCTCCTTCACGTTACCTCTTCATCGCTTCTTTGATGTTTCTCTCGGTCTTCTTCCTGGTACTATACTTTCCAAGGCCATTTTTGATGGGTGTCCTTCTTCCCCCCTCCTCGCATTTTCGTACCATCTCATTTTTTTTCTTCTTGACCTTCTTGGTGTCAATCACTCGCAATTCTCTCTGATGTCTGTACTTCTTTCTTTATTTCTCATGGTCACGCCTTTGATTCTTCTCAACATCCTCATTTCTATCGCTTCCAGTAACCTTTCCTCCTTCATCCCCATTGTCCAAACCGCCACCGTACAGGAGCACAGGTTGTATTATGGTTATGTGTGGCTTTACCTTGAGTTTCCTTGGCATCTTTCTTTCACTGATAACACCTGACAACTCTCTCTACTTGTTCCATGAAGCTGCCACTCTGGATGTCACAGCAACATGCGACCCTCCTCTGACATCGACGGGCACTGCAAGGTATTTGAACTCTTGGACTTACTTGAGGCTAGCATTGCTCTTGTCTTTGTTCTTCATTTCTGCATCCTTCCTACTACTTTCCATGACTTGAGTCTTTTTGGTGTTTACCTTCAAATTCCTACTCTCCATCTCAATCTGCCACCCCAGCCATCTTCTCTGTAATACTTCCTCACTGTCTGCTACTACTGCTAAGTCGTTTGCAAACAGTAGCTCCTCTGTCAGGCACCAGTACACAAGGTCTATAAGTACCTAGTCATATGCTTCTCTCAAGTCCACGAAAGTGTAGTATAGGTTCCTATTCACTTCAAGATGCTTTTCCTGCTGTTGTCTTATAATAAAGGCGGCGTCCATTGTTACTTTACCTGGACTGACGCAAAGCTGCATATCATTTATCGATACCAGTTCTCGCAACTTTCCCTCTATTACGTTTTCCAGTATATTCATGACATGTTCTAGGAGCTTAATACTCCTGACGTTCCTGCAGTCCAGTGGGTCCCCTCTCCTTTTGTAAATGGGGACTAGTTCATTTAGTTCCCACTCTGCTGGCATCTTCTCTTCACTCCATACTAACTGTAGCAATGACGTCACCATCTGTGTTCCGTTCTTGTCTAGGTACTCCTGCCTAGGTCCACTGGTAGTCCAGAGTACCCTGTTGCCTTCCCGTTTTTCATTTTCTTCATTGCTTCATTCCTTCTCGGTAATATCAGGTAGCGGGCCTTCAACAGGCGAGCACTACTGAAGTGGTTCCCTCTCATTTTCTACATTCAACAGGTTGCTAAAGTACTCTTTCCATCTTTCCTTGATCTCGTTCTCATCTGTCAGTAATACTCCATCTTTGTTCTTTATCACAGACACCTTTCCCACGTCCTGTATATCTTGTCCTCTTTGCTTCGCCACTTTGTATACATCCTCTCTCTCCTTCGTTTGGCCCCCATCTTTTCCTACCGTTCCTCCTATGTATCCTCCTTGGCCTTGGCCACAGTTCTTTTAGCCTCTATCTTAGTCTCCTTATACTCCTCCCTCAGATCTTCACTCCTATTACTCCGCCATGCCTAAAGGCTACTTTGTTCCTTCCAATAGTACCTTGCACTTCTGTGCTCCACCACCGTGTCTCCCTTCTTTAATGCGGTCCTCCTTTGGTGGAACCACATACCTTTGCCGCTGCTTCCAGTAGGGCACTTTCATGGAATGCCAGTTTCCTTGTGCTGTCTCTGCTCCTGGTATATGCTTTTCTCTCACTTTTTCTTGGAGCTCTATGACCTTGTCTTCAGCTTCCATATCTTGATCTGTATCTGTGATATGTGCTTTCGTTTCTTCTCTTGTCTAACATTAAGCACCACACAGAGGAGTCTTTGCTATGCCACACCTGCCTCTTCTGGAATGACCTTACAGTTCTTGACATTTTTCAGGTCCACATTTCTTATCATCACATAGTCAATCTGTGTAGCACGCTGCCCACTCTTGTATGTAATGGAATGTTAATCTCTCTTTCGGTACTAGTTATTGACAACTGTCGTATCGAGGCTTTCGGCAAATTCTAAGACTCTCTCTCCCTCTGTGTTTACCACCATTTATCATTTATTACCATAGACTCTTTGCCCACATGTCCGTTGAGGTCAGTTCCCACAAGTACCTTCTCACTTCCTAATATGCCTTGTATTAATCTCTCAACGTTCTCCATGAACATTTCCTTTTTTTTTCATCTGTCTCTCCTTTCTGTGGTGCATATGCTGAAACAAAGTTTAAAGGCTCGCTGGCTATCACCAGCCTTATCTTCATCAGTCTGCCTGACACGCTTTTCAATTCGATGACTCATTCCTGGTGTTTTGGGGTCAACCTTATTCTTACCAAGTTTTTTCTGTTGCCCTTTCCACTGTAATATTTCTTGTATCCTTCCAACAGTTTTCTTGCACTCTTTTCACTTTCTCTTCTTGCAGACTTCGGCCATCTCTCTTCCTCTGCCAGTCATGGATTCTACGTTCCAGCTGGTGAACTTGAGTTCCACTAACTTCTTTAGCCACGGTCGCAGTTACCGTGGTACTCCTTGTCCATCTCTTGCATCAGTCGGGAGCTGCTGGTGCGCATCGATTGTGGGGGGGGGGGGGGCGGTTATTTGCTGATGTTATAAATCGTTGTGAAAAGGTCTAGCGGAAGCTGAGGCTAACGCTCACTATGCTTGGTCTGTCAAATCTCAAATTTTTGCTCTAAAGCTTGGCTCTAAAAGTTTCTCCACATTCTTTGAAACCCTAAAGAGTTTTAAAGAATTTACAACAAAGTTATCAATAAAGGTAAATCCCCAATTCCTCCTCTTCTTCATGGCTTTCACAGATTGAATTTATCTAGAGACAAAGTAGAGCTACTGTCTCTATCTTTTCTTCTTTTTTTTTGTAACCGTACCCTGTTTGCATTCTGTCTATCTGTCTTTCCCTCCCTCCTTTCCGCTTTCTCTCTCTCTCTCAACAAAACTTCAGTTTACAAACTGAACCTTTCATATAGGTTGCTAAGCCATTCATCGGCCACAAAGGTCTTAAAAGACACGTTCTTCTTAAAAGATTCTGCGGCGAACGTAACAATGAGGGATTGATTTGAAACTGAGTTCGGTTGTTCATAGCTTTCAGGTTTTCTAATAACTTCTGTTTCACAAAGCTCTTGTTAAATCGATGAATGACCTACGTCGTTTAAATATTTAGCGTACAGGGCATTATTGTGTGAATTCACTGATTGCAAAAGCAATAATAGAGAGATTCTGGTACCTTCCTTCCTTTTGTTTATTTTGGTCTGTCATTTTCGGATAGAGATATTTCTTTTCTTCTCTTTTCTTAATCAGAATTTGGTCTTAAAATTATATTTTTCTTTGATTAAAGTACACTATTAATGGAAGCTTTGTTATTTCTGGCAAATGTAAACGCCAGAGTGTCATAAACCATTTAACAAGCAAGTGTATTTTATCGAACATCTGTCCCACACTTCTTTACCTGAAGTTCTAAATCAGTTGCTTGGAAATAACTTAACAAGACCTCCTTTTATGAAATTGTGGGGGCGGCTGGCTGGGGAACAGTAACATAATATTCCAACAATTCTGAAAAAATGCCAATGCCTGTACATTGGAAAACTTGCATTTCTCAAAATTTACATGGCATCATTGATACCATCAAAGTTGTATGCGCATTAAAAAGGAAAACAAAATCTAGAGTGAACCAATGCAGGAAAAGATATCTTAACTTACATCAGGATCAGAATCATCTTGAATGTTGTCCAATAATTCTAAAGCCTCCATGATTGTCATTTCTCCATGATCTAATTTTCCCCATTTCTCACGCTAAAAAAATAATTTAATTACTTGTTAACATCGGACAGGTAGAATATTCCAGCTACTTCTGTAAAAGCTCTTTCTGATTTACTAGAGATTTCAATACAACTCGCATGAGAAAATAATATCACAGTTTAACGAACTGTAATCCACAATCAAATATTTTTATTAGATTGAAAAA
Organism: Morbakka virulenta; assembly: GCA_003991215.1. Taxonomy (NCBI): domain Eukaryota; kingdom Metazoa; phylum Cnidaria; class Cubozoa; order Carybdeida; family Carukiidae; genus Morbakka; species Morbakka virulenta. The sequence goes on along the minus strand of RDPX01000021.1, from coordinate 3,049,222 downwards.
TCTTTAAATCGTTATCATACCTTTCCTAAATATTCTTTAGTAAAAAATACCCATATATTTTATTTACTGTTAATTTTGTCCGACGAAATAATGACTCTTCCTGTTTATATAAACAGCTAAAATTGACCTGTAAAGTCCCCAGAATCTAAGGAAATTCACAAGAAATTGATGTTTCAAGTGTTTTTACACTGACAAAGATCAAACAGACCCTTAAGTAGATATGATCTGTATGACATATTAAATAAGATGATACAATTCAGTAAACCGGATATATGAACATCACCAAAGTCGACCAATAAGTACATGTAATTACCATTTACTTGTACTGTGTAGATACACGAACATTTGTAAACTCAACAAATAAATTATCATCATATACTTGCAATGTGTAGACTAATCCAGTGACCAGTTACAATTGGTTCTTGTATTTTGTTAAATTTTGTGTTGACTGGCGGAGACGGATCCAGACCAACACGCATTATGAGTATTATAATCTCTCTGTTTTTCTGCCAGCAACAAAGCAACATTACATTTTAATGAAAAACACCTGGCGGTAGGCTTTAAAAAGACAGAAGAGAGTTTAATTAGTACCCTATCAATCGCACCCCATAACATAAGGAAAAATATCAGTGGGCATTTAGCAGTCGACCACAAACGCACACACATTCTTCCCCCACCTCCCCCCCCCCACACACACACCTCTCTCTCTCTCTCTCTCTCTCTCTCTCTCTCTCTTTCT
>RDPX01000021.1:3034788-3045324 GCA_003991215.1 Morbakka virulenta | reverse complement strand
CCTCCTTGACATCTACATCTGCATCATTTGTTGGGGCATAACACATTATGGTTTTAAGTGTGATTCTCTTGTTTAATGTCCTGAATTTAGCAGCTAGCATCCTTGAGTTGATTGGTTCCCATCCTATAAGGGTTTTTGGTGCTTCTCTTGACAACATGATTCCGACTCATTTCGTGTGTGGTGCATTTTCTTCTTCATGACCAGCATAGAGCAAGGTCTCCCCCGTGCTCAGTCTGGTTTCCCCAGAGTTTGTCCACCTGGTCTCACATAGACGTAGCACTTGCAATTTATAGCTCCTCATCTCCTTTGCTACATTCCCACTCTTTCCTCCTTCGTACATAGTTCGCAGATTCCATGTTCCGACTCTGATTGGCTTCCTTGTCGAAAGGAGATTCCATCTTCTAGCTTCCCTAAGGCTTTCACTAGCTGACATCATATTTCCTCTTCGAGGAGCTCCTCGACGACGGTTGCCGGTAGTGTTGTTGATTGTTTGCGTTTCTGTAATCCGTTTTATCCGCTGATGGGGGATTGGCCCACCAGCTTCACCAGAGTCCTGTTAGCCAGCGTTTCCTGTTTCCACCTCCCACGACGGGGACGTAGGGTTGGACTTTAAGAGGCATTAGGCTAAGTAATTCGGTATAAATTATTTAGCTTCCAAAATTCTCTTTTAAACTGTGTTCCCAAAAGTAACCCATACAATTCAAACTTCCCTGGATAACCCTTTTTTCTTTCTAAATTTGAAAATCAAATCATCAATGAACTGTGGTTGTTTAATGTGACGTCAATTACACCAACATTATAGTTAGCGAATGAAAAATTGTGTTACCTTCTCCCTCGCGATCAGATTCGTAATGGACTGACTGAATGAACTGACGATAGAGTAACAGATTTTAAAACAGATAGACCTATAAAAAATTACTGATTACATGCAAAGAGTAGTGGTATAGTGAGGGTTTATTCCAGGCAATTATTGCCATGACCCTTGGCTGTACGAACAAATGACATCAGTGGTGCCACTACATATATTACTTTTATTATTTCTGATACTAAAATTGGCTTGGCTTCTTAATAGTTACTAGTTGGTTCTAAAGGTACATGAAAACTTTTCTTAAAAGTTTCTGAAAATATAACTCCACGTTACCTTTTCCTTGACAAAGTCTACTGTTTGAAAGACATGCATATCATGGTAGGTGTTCCTGACGCTTTCGTACCGTGCATTGTCCTAAAAAAACAAGGAAAAGTAAAAATATACATTCCACTGGACATCATCACCCTCCACCCTCTCCGTGCGCTTATCAAGTGGTATGTAGGTCATCCAACCCAAGTACTCTTCTAAAGAATACTAAGTGAATGGTAGTGGATTCTGAAGTCATTCACTGCAATAGGTATCTTTGTGCTATTCATTAACATGTTCTGTAGCGGAGTGGATGGCTTTAAAGCAATTAGGAAAAAAAACTTGTTCTTCCTTTAGCATTATCCGGGCTTTGGGAGTATTCTTGAACTCCAGGCATTATTTTTGGTTTTCGTTATCTTTTGCAGACCAGTATTACTAACTCTAATTTTATTTTCTCAAGTAAATTTAAATTTGTGAACAACGTTTTGGTAAAAATAAAAACGTGTCGATTGCCTTAGTAGGCAAAAACGCCAATATGAAATGTCATTCATGTTTTGCTAAATGTAGAGGGGTTTGAGTAAACTCTTAGGAAAAGAAAATGGAAGTAAAACGCAGCAAAATTAAGCTTTTAATACCCGTGAACAGCTTTATCTAAACACATTGCTAGCTCTTTGTTCGTGACAACAGAAATTAAATGAAAACGGCCAAATCAAACACTTTATTTAAACCGAGCCAAGATAGGTTCTCGAACAATTACAATTTCTCCATCTCGTTTGTACTAGACTCTTTCTCCTTTCCTGTAGCCCTTTTTATTTCTCACAATTATCCGAAAATTTCCTTGGAACATTTATTATACCCATTTTAAGTATATTCTACTGGCACCCCCTCTCCCGATCTTTTTGTTACCATCAAGCTATCAGCAGGCCTTCCCCCTCCCTTTACACACACATTTCCCTTTCCGTGACAAACTAATATATTTTATCCTCTGAACAAAAATAATTGCTGATAAGTTCTTTCGTGGTCTTAAATAAGTTAGTCTAAAATTTAGTTTTAGTTACTCTTCTGATTTCCCGAGGATTTACCACACCAGACCTACTACGCCCCAAACACAGTTGCATAATTTTATTTCTACTGTGTGCATTTGTGAAATGCTTGGAAAACCTTTGACCGTTTAAAATAGGGATTGGCAATCTTTCAGGAGAGCGAGCTCGATCTGTCAAATTTTTTCTTCAAGCGGGTCAAAGTTAAACTAAAAAATATTGGAAATGGTCTAATAATGATAATTCTAATAAAAACTCAAAATAGCTATAACATTTCACGCAACTTTAGTAAAACTTGACTAAACAAAGCATATACTAATCACACCGTAATAAATTAAAAATATTTTACATTATAGAGAAGTCACTGATTGGCAATATTTACAGAACTAAAAGCTAATTGTTTGGACTTACGTCTCGATGTTTCTTTTGTGTCATTTGCCATTGTTTTGAGTCAATTAGTTTGTCGGAGTCTGCTCTAATTGAAGAGTTGAAATCCTTAACTGATTCCTCGAACTTGAGGCAGAAAGTTGAGCGCTGTATTTTGTTTTGACGTGCTTCATTTTGGAAAAGGAGTGCTCACATAGTAATTGCTCTTGAGTAATTCAAACCTCTCCTTCCAAGTTCTTTTATGTTCGTCAGACCCTCTTCCTTTGCTAAGTACAACTGGTAAAAGCGGAGCAAATCGACTTGTGAATGGGCATTTTTTAGTTCAAAATTGCTTTGCATATCAAGAAGTTCTATTTCCAAGGCACTTGGGAAATCGCTTGCATCGGTTCTAAATGGATTACCAAACAACTGAAACAGTTTTGATGCTTCCTACAATTTCAGAAATGCGATCCAATTTCCCTAATATGTCTTTATGCAGTTTGCGTATTTTTCAAAGTTTGTGGACCAAATATTACCTCTTGATGCTAAAAGCTCAAAATGGGAAGTATCCTCTTCACTAAGCTATTCTAAAGATAATTTAAATTTGCTTTCGAAAGCTAACACATGCTAAAAGATTTTGTTACAATGCTGGTCTTTGCCTTGCAACTTGATATTAAGGTCGGAGAGATGATGTGTCAATTCTGTTAAAAGTGCAAGGTCATTGTCAACCACTGGATGAATAACCCAGTGGTTGACAAGCACATTGCATCCAAGTAATTTCATTTCTTCTAAAAAGATTTTTTGTGAAACCTTTATGTTTGGCGATTATTGATGATCCCCCGTCAATTGTTATTCCGCATAATTTAGTCTTGTCAAGTTTATATTTTTCAAAAAGCTTTGTTACCTCATCCGTTATATTCTTTCCAGTTACTGGTCCTTTTAAATGACACATATCGAGGAGTTCCTCAGAGACCTCAAATTCGTTGGTAACAGGTCGAGTAAAAACAGCGAGTTGGGGTGTATCAGCAATATTTGTGCTCTCATCTAGAGTCATGATGATAGCAGCACATTGTCCGACATGTCTTCCCTGTTGGTTTTCAGTATCCCGGTTCATGTCTTCTTATCCGTATCCTTTTACCTTTCTGCGCAAACTTCATCAACAACAATAATAAACCAATCATTTATAAGCTCTCCCTCACTGAATGGTTTCTCTCTTGATAAAATTAGTTATCTGACTTTATAACTGACCTTGAAACCTCTCTATCTCTTTTGGTTGTAAAAAAGAAGCTTTGTTGGGTTTCAGTGGATCTTTTGAAACTCAAGTACTTATCATTTCTAATCTGGTCTTTATACTTGTCAAACTGTATTGCGTGTTTCGTCTGATAACAGCTCTTTTAGTTGTATTCTTTCATGACGGCAATGGTCTCACTGCAAATCAAACAAAGAACCTTGTTGTATCTCTCTACTGCAAAATAATCTGTTCCCAGCTTTCCTTAAACGCACGATACTAAGTATCAACTTTAGGCTTCCTTGCCATGTTTTCCTCTTATACTTGTTGGAACAATTGCTAAATAAACTTCCAAAGAACTCCAATTACATTGATATATAACTTTAATAGCAACTACTCTGAAGTATTACGACATAAAGTTAGATTCTGACGTGAAAAATGTTTCAATTATACTTTTTAGTAAGGAGTTACCCATCAATCAACGTTACAAACTTACCATACATAAATACAATACAGTAGTATTGTATGAGAAACTAGAAAATAGTTTACGAAACCAAGAGACTAATTTTCCAGACATTTCCTTCGCATGCTTTCAATGTGAGCTATCTACGTAGATAAGTATGTGATTGCCAGACAAAGCTATTTGAATAGCCAGGGGTCTCATAAGCATTGATATGTCAATAGCTTTAGCAAACGGAAACATACTTCCTGAATTGATGTGTTTCAATCAGCATCTGCCGTCTCTGGGACGCTCATCCTTGCCAAAGAAATAAACATTTTTGTAGTTTGCTTCTATTAGCTAGCGGGTCACAAAAAAACCCTTGGCGGGCCGCATCGTGGTCCGCGGTTCGTAGTTTGCCGACCCTTGCTCTAGGATCACATCCCTACTTATTATTTTGATCGTTTGGAAAATATAGTAATCTAGAAGAATACTTACATCAAAATTTCTGAAAGAGGTTGTATCTTCAATGCATTTGGTTTTATCTTCATACTTTGATTCCGGACGAAACATCTGAGATGGATCACATATCTCTACAACCTAAAACAGCAATGAGCAATTATTCCTATCTGTTGTCAATACCAGCTCAGCTACTTTTTCTTCCATTTCTAAGAGTTAACTGATGATATGAAAATTATAGGAAGTGAAACAGTCTTGATATGCGTTTGGTACACTCACAGTATAATCAAGATTGCCACAAAAGCAACTAGCATACTTTGCCCTGCTAAATCTACAGATCATTATCTATTAAGTGTTAATAGATTCGGCTACAGAGTTCAACAACGCGCTTAAGACAGTAGGGTACATAACGCCAAACTGTAAGCGAGATACAAATCTGAATTTATTCAAAAACAGTAAAAAATATATAGGTGCACCAGACCAAAGCTGGAAATAATGCTCAATGAAAACCCTAATTAGAAACGTAATGATATAGGAAAAATACAACGGCAACGCGAAAGAATATCAACAGTTCAATATATCAAGAATTTTATTATACTGATCATATGAAAAGAGACCTGAGCTTTACATGTATTCTGCCTGTTTATCATATGCTAAAATATCTTGCCAATGTATCACAGAAGGCTAAAAGCCTGACAGGTCTCAAGCAGTACTTCAAGGCTGCAATAACAGAAGACATCTTCTACAATGCAGGAAAACAAGGCTTACCCAGACAAATCTTAAAACGATTCACTAAAGCTAAGAAAAAATAATTCAATGGCACAATTTATAGAAATCTGTACAGGAATTTTATTTAGGTTTGAATCCCTCAAAGAATATAGGTTATATATTACCACAAGCAATTTGGCATTAGCCTGTACTCTGCTCAGAGAAAACTCTGTACGATATGGATATATTGGCGCCTTAGCTCTACAACAAATTATAAGAAAAAGACGGACGTACAATTTTTAGGCTCATTTTCCATAGGACTGACTTCCTCTCAAAACAGTATTTTAGAGTCTGTAAAAATCACGTCTCTTTCATTTGCCTTCCATTACCTCACATTTCGTGTCCGCACAAAATTCCTATGCCGCTTAAACCATCCTTTACATATATGACTGACCTATACAGACATCAATTTGGCCTATTACCGGTTCTCGATGAAACCAAGGAAAATGGTTTTTGTGACCTTATTCTCCGAAAGACAAAACCGATTGCAACTTTATCAAACATGTCTGTTACTGTAGAGGAAATAACCTTAAATGCAAAAATTCTACTATAGTCATTGACTAAAAATACCAACAAACACGTGTTTAAAGGACAATCTTTTTAAAAAAAGAACCCAAAAAAACGTGCGAAGTGAAAATCTCAACAATTGAACAATCAATAAACTAAGATAACTGGCTTATGATGTAAAGAGACGAAGAACAAACAAAAATAACATGCTAGCAAGCGTAAGACCGATCGAGAGTTTCAAACGCCAGGAGTTCTAAATATAGGCAAACAGTAAAAAATACAGATCCTACTACAATGCGGATGGCTAGTGTAATCTTTTCGAGTGAGAGAGTATTATCTAGAAAAAACCAAGGTATCGTTAATAATACATGCATTATTGTGAAGCTTTAAAGAAGTGGAATAAGAAACGACTAACAACAAATTTTTTCTGAGCATATTGTTTTAGAAAAGCTTACTATAAACTCCTGAATTTTGAGTGGCTTAGTAACTTGATGACAATCTAGCCATACGCAGGTTGATAAGTCGTATCTTAGTGGTAGTTTCAGTCACATTGTAGCCAATCAGGCTTCGATTCCCTGAGCCAGAAAAGGCTTTGGAACCTTACAGCTTATTTTACAACTGAACTAACAAGAAAAGTCATTGGTTGACAACCTGTCCAAGACAATCTCCGCTGGTCCAATGAAGTCCCTAAGAAGGGCACTGTCCGAGATAGAGAGATATGATATGATATATCCTAACATATCTATCTATAAATGAAATTAAAATATCGAATTTGAGATGTAAGTTAAACAAGCTTTGTCAAATATTTGCCTTGGTAGTCTTCTTCGATTTAGCAACAAAAACTTGAAGATATAGTTAAAGATAAAAAAAATAATAGCACTTACCGGTCCCAATTTCGGCATGACTGCGCGTAAATAGCTTTGCTGGAGCAACAAACCTGCCATGAAAATAGAACAACTAAAACACAAATTGCAAGATAACGATTCAAAAGAGAAGCATGAAAAGAAAGATAGAAAGGAAAGTGGATTTCAAAATTCTTCATATATATATTTGTGCATAGATTAGAAACAAATTTCGGTGAAAAAAGGAAAATAGTTTAAATACACTTTATCATGACAAGGAACTGAGCTTCCGTTTCAGTATCATTTCAGCAAGTTTCATTTTCTTTCGTTCCTTTAACGTTACAAAGCTATCAATTGTGCCGTTGCTTTATACACGTTAGAGGTAAAAAAAGCAACAAACAAGAAAAATGTAAATAAATAAAACTACAAAATTCTGTCGTCTTGATGATAACAAATCCCAATTAACTTCAAATTGAAACTTTTTATATTAAAGAATTATATTACAGAGGGATATACAGAGGATATACAGCGGGGGCGACCTCCGGACCCTCCACATGCAAACAGGAGGGCACGTCGGCAACCCAGACCGGTGTCACAACAGCGAACAGGAGTAGATCAGCAGCTCCGGACTGATGTGAAAGCAATAAACAGGGGTTCATGCCTGCAGCCTTGGACAGGTATGAAACATGCGAACAGAGGAAAAACAAACCACGTGATGTTTGTTGGCCTATACAACACTAGAATCATTAGTGATCTGAACGGCGAAACATTGGATATGATGATACAGGAATTAGAGAAAGTCAATTGGAGCATCATAGGCCTCGCGGCAACAAAAGTAAAAGAATCAAAAATTGAAACTTTAGATGAGAGTAAGCACCAGTTATTCCTTTCTGGCAATGGGTTGTCCAGGTAAAATGGTGTGGACTTTCTGGTATACAAGTCTTATTTAAAACTCTTTAGTAGCTATCAACCTATTCCTGAATGTCTTGAGATGCTCACTATAAAAGGAAAATGCTCTAAAATAGTTCTTATCCAACGCTATTTCCCAACTTTAGACCATGATGACAGAGAAGTGGACGAGCTTTTTGACCACGTCCAGAGAATGGTAAACAAAAGACCAAATCGAGATCATATGTTCATCATGGGAGACTTCTCATCATGGAAGACTTCCAACTGAAAGATAGGCAACCTGAATGGGACTTCTAATTCTAGAAGTCAAATGCTGGGAAAATCTTGCACGCAAAATGACTTAACAGTCACGAATTTTTTTTTCAAGAAACGAAAACTTTACACATGGACATCACCAGACGAAAAAACTCAAACTCAAATTGATTTTATCTTGACGCAAAAATCCACTGGCAGACTAAATGTTTTAGACAGTTCAGTCTTTAATGTACCAGGCAATTATTATTATAAAATGGTCAGAGCAAAAGTGAGACTAAGTTTCGCATGGCCAAAGAAGGAATCAACTTAGACCAAATAAATGACAGAAAGAGGCAAAAGACCTTCCAAGTCGATTTGAAAAATACGCTTGCTGTTCTGTTAGATAACAACATGTAGCCTGAGTAACTGTATGAAAGCATCAAATCTGGAGTTCATAAAGCAGTCAAAAAAAGCTTTGACAAAAAATTGCAAGATTACCCTGACTGGATGTCTGAAGCAAAACAAGTCATAAAAGACAAACACAGCACCAGGCAGTATCATGGTGCCTTTTCAAAAGAATATAAAGAAGCAAAAGCCATTTTTAAAAGATTAGTCAAAAGGAACAGACTACAGAGTATAGAAAAAGAAATTGATTTGATGAGTCCTTTGGTAACAAACAGACAAAATGAAAAAATTATACGTTAACTAAAAATAAAGCCCCAAAACTATAACTGGGGAATAAAGGACAAAGATGGAAAAATCTTGAGTGACAAGGAATCCATCTTAGAACGCTGGGCAACTTTTTATGAGGAGCTGTACTTTGACAAACCTACAACAATTCCAAATACCTACAGCTTAGGTGATCCTTTACCCCATATTTTGAAAAACGATGTTGACCTTGCAATAAAGAAAATTAAAGTTCACAAAAGTGCAGGATTAGCCAACATTTAAGCAGAATATATTAAAGCAGGAGAAGACTCCCTTTCAAATTCCTTAACAATGGTGTTCAACAAGATACTGACCACAAATAAAGTTCAACACGCTTTTAAAGACGCTGTAATTGTAGTTCTATGTAAGAGAGGAAGTAAACTGGACTGTGGAAACTCCAGACCTATCAGCCTGCTTAGCTATGTCCACAAGTTGTTTATGCGCATAATAGCAACCAGAGTTAAAGAAGACCTTTATCCTTCCTTCCTCACTTCACAAGCAGCATATCAACCCAGAAGGAATACAATTGAACAAATAATAGCTTTGGAACAGATTTTAGAAAAATCTGTTAAGCTCATCAATCTCTTATTCATAGTTTTCATAGATTTCACAAAAGCCTTTGACAGTGTAAGACTCTTCATGCTGTGGAAGGTACTTAAAAGTACAGCCATTAACCACATAGGACTCCTTGCAAAGACATGTAACTCAACTGCAACAATAAGGACTGATATAGGCACCACAAGGAAAATAAGAATCCTTAAAGGTTATTACTGTTTTGTGTTGCAATTGCATCAGTCTTGCTGAAAATAAAAGAGAATTGTAACTCTGGCTTTTCCATTGGCAGTTACAAAATATTTTGCAGATGATATAGTAGCAATAAGCAGCTCATTGGAGGCCTTACAGAACTATTATGATGTTCTCACCAGATATGCAGGAGAAATGGGACTAGGTCTAAACGTCAGCGAGACAAAGTTTATGTCTACTGAAAAGAATCAACTAAGTAACAATCTAACCATAGATGGAAGAAATATTGAATGGGCTACAGGATTTGTGTACCTTGGAGACAATTTGTAATGTACAAATGATGGAAATGCTGCTGTTACCAATAGAATTGTCTTGAGTTGGGCAGGTTTTGAAAGGAACAGGAAACTACTGACATCAAGGGGAGTTCCTATGCATATCAAGAAAAGACTGTACAACACCTACATTCTTCCAGTTGCTTTATATGGGCTTGACTGTGTCAACTGGATCTCATTGTTATGTAAGAAAACTGAGGCCTTTCAGAACAATATGATGAGGATTGTGGCAAATAAGACACTCCTTGATAAAGTAAAGATAACACAGGGAACAATTTTTTGGGACTATCATGTTTTCTTTAAAAATAAAAATTTTCTGAACCAATTTTTCGTGCTGAATCCAAAAATGATATCCATTTGTTCCCATCACGTCTAGTTTTTTCTGCCCATGCTACACCTAGTTTTCATAAAAAATTCTGCTTTAGCATTGGGAAAAACTTTCTTCTGGTCATGGGATGTCCTTTCAAAGCAATAAAGAGGGCTAAAATGTGATTCTTGCCATTCTTCTTCATTTAATTGATCCTGATATTCTGATTAAATCGCAATTGACCTCTGGATTTCTTTGGTTCCTTGTTAATCCTTTCATGGGGCCATTCACATAGTATGCAAGAAGTTTTCCCTATTATCGCTAATTGGCTGAGTATTTACAACAAGGTGACATTTCAGTCAGTCAGTCATTCAGTTGCATTTTTTGTGGTTTCCTGTTTCCACTTGAGACCTGAGAAGAGATGGATCGGTTGTGTTAGTGTGACAGCTGTCAACAGAGTTTGTTCTTGAGAGGCTATTTTGGCAACATAATGCAAATACTCCTTTGTCAGTGGTCTTCAGCAATTTGTGAATAGTTTG
>RDPX01000021.1:2963493-3019772 GCA_003991215.1 Morbakka virulenta | reverse complement strand
TTAGTTTCTGTCAGTTTGCCCTTTATTCCACTGCACCGTTTATGTACCCAGTGCTTGCAAGTACCACAATAGATTGAGTTGCTCCCAACTCCCTTCCCACAGACTGAACAGGAAAACTTTCCTTTCTCCAATGGCTTTCCTAAATTACAACCACTGACCATCACTTTTGTCTTTCCCATGTTCACTCTCAAACCTTTACTTTCCAAACCCTTCTTCCAAGTCTCTAACTTAGCAAGTAGACCATCCAATGTCTCACTGGAGAGAACCAGGTCATCTGCATATAGCAATTCCTCTGGGCAACCCTTTTGAAACTCTCTTGAGGTGAGTGGTCCAAGGTGAGCAAAACTATATTTGGCTAGGACTTCAATTGATTTGCTTCTCAAAGCCTTTCTTTGTGAGTTCATGTGCTCCCACTACAATTAGAATTGTTGATGTTGTCATTTCACACATTTTTTCACTTCAATTTCAAGGTTTGGTCACAAGTTCAAAGTAAGGTACCTAGAAATATTTTCAACTTTACCATCAATTTTTTTAACATTTCCAAATCATTTAAAAACTATCCAAAAGAAACCTCTGTTGCTCTTTCTGCTTTGAACCTGAAACTCATCATCATATTGTTGCCAGCTGCAAAACATACCTTCAGGAAGGTCATTATACTTGCTGGTACAACTCAGCATTACAGTTTTTAGAAGGAGCTCTTAAATCTCTCAAAGAATGTATAATATTTGCTGATATCTCTGGACTCTTATTGCCATGTATTATAACTGGAGACTGCTTGTTATCTGATTTCCTCTTAGTTACTCCTCAACAACAGTTACATTCAAAAATTGACTTTGAGATATAAAACAAAATCAGAAAAAACTGCTTCTTCCAAATATGAAAAATATCCTACACTGATATGTGCTTTAAATGTCAGCTATTTGAGTGTTAGATTTGTGAATCTTTCCATTAGCTCTTTAGGTATATTTGGTCAATCTTGTTCTCCTTTCAGTGAAATGTTAAATACTAAATGTTAACAACAAAGATGAATGCTTTCTTTCCACCAAGCTTTCAAATATAATCATTCAAACTAAATACTACGTCATCTGTCATAGAAACCAACCATGGCTTATATGACAGAAAATCCCTGACCTATTATCATTTTGATTGTTTATTGTCCTGCTGGCAAGCACAGCAAGTCAGCAGGCCTATGAGAAGGCACAGTTTTCCCACCAAAATCTATGTTCTATCCTGTACCAGGTGGTGGATGTTTATTCAGCAACAAAATTGGGTACACGACCTGGATTTTCAAGATATTCAAATGAAATTTGGCAAGGAGATCTAATAGTTAAATGCATTTCCTGCATATTAATGACTTTAGATGCTGTATGCTATAATTAATGAGCAATTAAGTAATTATTGGTAGCTTATGAAGCAAAACTTTCTTATTTGACTAGCAATGTTTAATTAAAACCTAACAGGAATATGTATTGGTCAAAGATATTTTGTTTTACATTTATAAATTGAAGTCATATATGCCTTAATGTGGGAAATGTGGGAGGTGGTGAGTCAGATACTGCAAAATATCTTAATTCAACTTCCTGGTATATTTCAGTGCATGTGAAGCTAGCTGAAACCAAAGCAAAATTGCCTGCAGATTTCCATATTTTGCATCTCATAGTATAGGCAATGAGGAAATCAAGTTGAGAGCAGTATCACAAATCCAAAAGAACCTGTTAAAAAAAGTTAGAGGTGGAATTGTATGAGGGGGTGGGTTAGATACTGCTAAAACAAATCATAGCATGAACATTGATAGCAGTATCCCATTTCCACATAAAAATGCTTAAAGTTGAAAAAATTAAGAGGTGGACATGTGGGAGGTGGTGGGTCAGATACTGCCAGAATAACTTTCAATTCAACCTTCCAGTATACTTCAGTGTGTGTAAAGTTGTTTGCCCACAGATTCTATGTTTTATAATGAACACAGCTTTGGTAACTAACTAACCAATTTGGTGTACAGCTTGGGTCTGTGAGCGACCCTGCAGGACACTACCCTCCTGCTAATATCATGCCCATCATAATTTTAAAAATATTAGAGGGAGGGTCATCTATTCCCAGCTAGCAAAGATTTAATTTTGTAAAGTAGGCATGTAGAAATGAGATTTGGTATTAGTCAGGCCATTGAAAATATATATCATTGAACTGACAGTGTATTTTGAGTTAAGCCCCATCAAATCACTTGAGTATAAAACCAATCAGTATGAGTATCTGAATGACAATGTGAAAGATAATAGAAAAATGTTGATCTCACTTTTATTGAGCTTTCAGTTCATGATTGCACTTGTCAAAATCTTTCAAGAAATTTAAATCTTGATTATAAGAGAATTCCAATAAAAATTACAGAGACCTATTTGGTGTCCATATTATATACATTCAATGACTCAAGGATTGGATTTCACTGATAGTATTTCCATTTGAACAAATGCAAGCTAATTTAATAATTTGATTTTCCCACCATGTAGTTAGGAGAATATGTTTGAAAATTGTAACACAATGTTTGAATTGTGATAGATGGTGTTTAATTATTGTTTGTAATATCATTTCAGTGTTTTTTCAGTTTTCTCTGAAAAGGCACTAACCATGGCTCCTTCCCAGTAAAAAAACAACAACAAATGGTGAAAAGAAGAAGCAGGGTGAAGGTAGGCAAACTTCCAGGACACAACAGAGTTTCCTAAACAACAAGAGGATGGTTTTAATGTAATAGGAACTAACCAGTTGTTAAAAAAACAGTTCAAATCAAAACTGTTCATAAAGACAACTATTAATACCCAAACCTGGTCCAGTGTGAATGCTTCTATTCCACTTCCTCTCAGAAAGCTTTGATTATCAACTAAAATGTAGTAAAAGTGCTGTTCTTTAATGGCACAACAATTTGGTACCTTAGAAATGACAGTTACAGAGCCACAGTCATCATCATTGCAAACAATATGCAACATCAAATAATCTAGATGACAGGTACCTCAATATCTCATCGTCAGTAGCTTATCATTTACAAATTAAATCTTCACAGTAGCAAATGAATATTTCAGCCTCTATTTCCTCAACTAGTCCGTAAACTTTCAGACAAGTCACATCAATTTCAAATGTGTTGAGGAGTTAAAAGTCAAAATTATTTGGCCACAGGAAAAGATACTCATGGTCTGCATGAACAGTTTATCATAAAGCACCTCTTGGTTGTATTTGAAAGAGCAAATCCAGAAGCTCTTAACTTGGTTAGGCCATGGTGTTCCACATTGTGGTTATTTTATGTATACATCCCATTGATTTTACAATTGATTGTGATGCTTACAATACTTATGAAGCAGTGGAAAGTCTGTTTACAAGATGTAATATAAACTTGTTATTCTGCAATGTACCAAAATATGCAAATGGAAGCCATTAGTTGGGCCAGCTGTACAAGATTTTGGAAAGCTAGTCAGCCTTGTTCAGAAAAGTTTTCAGAAAAATACCTCAAGTCCAGTAAATTATTTATGATATAATAATAGCATGTAAGAAAACTCATCCCTTTCACAACATGTAGAGCAAGTAAGAAAACGCATCCCTTTCACAACATATAGACCAAGATATAACAAGATATACCATAGATATATGTACTGAGTGCCCATAGCTTTTTTCATGTGTAATGAAACTCTGCATGTAACATTTGTGGGGTTGTTGCAAGTGCTGTAATGGAAGAAGGTTATACAATAGTGGGCACAAGAGTTGCTAATAAGTCAGAAGCTGTAATGATTTTGAACAAGTTTTTGCAGCAAATATGTTATTTGTTGTGCTACTTTACCAGAAATTGCAGATCTTAGTGCCATATAAATAGTGAAACTGAAATCAACCATGTAGATTGGTGCTTTGGAAAATGGATTAATTTCAAAACAAGCTGTTTTTAGTGCCATTCAAGTATCATAGAAAATCTTACATAAACACATAGTTTCTCACTCGGCTCTTCGAATGCATTGAAAAGTATACAATTGATAACATAAACAATAAAGTAAGGAATCCAAAATTACAGTAAAAATATGATATATCTACTTTTATTGTTGTTTCGACGCGACAGAGTACTACTATTTGAGTTTCATTAACTTAAAAAATGAGAAGAGAAAAATGACTACATTTTCTGTGCACTGGAACCAGACCCGTTACGAAGTAAAGCGAATAAACAGGAAGAAAAATAAAAATGCAGCTAAGGGAATATCATCTTTGCTTTTTCAAACTTTCGTGGCAGATGTATGTCATTAAACATTTTTTTACCTACCTTTCACAGTGCTTTCTTGTCTTCTTTCCCACAATATTTGACGATTTTTTGGAAAATTTGATGGTCACGCGTTTTTTACCTGTGACATGAGTCATTGTTTGTCACGCGGGAAACGAATATTGCTAACTGGGTCATGGTATCCATTCTTTCATCACCATACTGCTTGTATCCACTTGATGCAATTAGCACTCAGCTGATGGGTTGCAGGTCAAGATCTGACCATCAGTACATATTGCCTCGTCAGCCTTTGGGTGGCCTGCGCTTTGCCTTTTAGAAGCTGATACAAAGTGGATATGAAAGTGATAGCCTTTTTAATAGTTGCATTCGGCTAACAGACAGGACTAAAAAATTGTTTTCAATACAATTGATGGTTTCTCTGTAAAAAGAAAATTCCACAGTTTGCTGTTGGAATTGTAACTGGTAAGCTTGCAGGGGCGGTATACCTCAGTTACTGTTCAGTGTAAATATGCCTAAAAAGCTACTTTAAGACACAAGTAAGGACATGCAATATGTATGTGTAGAAAGAGCATCACAGCCCACAACAAATGATGTCAAAAAAGGAAATTAAAATATTTTTTTGTGGCAATGTTGGCATGGTATGATAGCAAGAACACTGATGGAGAAAGTTTTTAAAATGTAAAATGAAATGCATTTCACCCCTGTCGATTAATTTTATTTGAAGACACTCAAACGTATCTGGTTATTTCTGTACTGAACCCAGTTGCCGGCAGTGAGCAGAAAAATAAGTAAATTTAAATCACATGACTCACCAAATGTGCCACTCTTTGTTTTGCGGACGTTATCACTCCAGCTTTTGAAATTTTGTTTTCACAACAACAGTAGTGCCTGGTTAGATCGGAGTACTAGAAAATGTTAAGGTAACAAGAAAGGGTTGGGGTTTTTTTAATGCAGTCTGCGAGTCGATATTTAATTATGCCTTGATTAAAAGAAAGTTCTTAGTTGTTGTGTTAGTTTTGTTTTTCTGCGTGTTTGGGGAAATGACCTTTGTGATTGGTTACTGCATTTCACCATTTTAATTGGTCAGAAGTTTTAATCTAGACCACAGAGCAGGTACGACGTACTTCCTCTCGGGCTAGACCGATTCAGCTGCCATATTTGGAAATGTGGGGCTTGTTTATCAGACCGACGACCTTGTACCTCCAGGGTCGTGTTGTTTGTACCTAACACCACCAGCCCCATGGACAGATTTTCTTTAATTTTAGCTGCTGACTGCGTATTCGAATGAAGGTAATTTTTAATGCAAAAGCCAATATACAAAGTCATGTCATTTTATCCGTTGAGTTTGCCAGTCATAGTACTTCTGGACATCCATACTATATTTTTACATTAAAATTGACACTGCAAGCATTTTAAGAGTTGCTTGTTCCTGACTTGTCGTTTTCTGTTATGACTTCCCGGGTTCCAGATCCTTCTCGAGTCTTGTATACTGGGTCAAGCCATCAGGTAGTGCGGAGTAATGGGTTCTGGGAAGTGATGTATTTTTGTCGGTGGGTTTTGGTATACTGTCATGAATATTTGCTTAAATTTTTCCGGTAAAACTGAGTCTGCTTCTCAAAAAAACAAAAGTTTATGAAGGTTCTTAAAATCACCCCGGGTCTGAACATTTAAAATAATTTTCATATCAAGGTGACCCAAAACCCACCATACTTGTGTCTAGGTTGTTCCTGTGCTCGAGACAACCTTTTTACACAAAGTACCCCCCCCCCCTCTATTTGTTCTTAAACCATGAAATCGTTCACACTGTTGAGAATAGAATTCAATATAATACCCATCTAACAGTTAACTAATTATCTGTAATTGAGTAATGACAATTACCTTCCTTTTAACTTGCTAACATGCCCCCAAATTGTTTTCTTTTGCCCTTGGAGCCATCCATTTATTACGTTCGCACTAGGGGAGAGGAAGTACAAAAGGCGAACAGGAGGAGTGGGGTTCACAAGGTCAGAACATTAATATTTTTAAAAATATTTGCTTTAAGTTTTCACAAAGTAGTGACAGCGAAAGACAGGTGTGCAGATGTAATTATTCTAATCAGTTTTTAAACATTGTTTGATTATACGGAATTACTTTCGTTTGTATTCGGCTTGTATCTAATCATAATTGCTTTCATTTCTGACAAAAATAGCCTGGCGTAAATTTTTTACTTTTCGAATTTAAGCGCGTGATCTGCTATATCAATCACATAATTTTTAACTTATTTATCGAAATGGCGATTGTTAACGACTGTCAAGAAAAGTATAACGTACGTTCGCACTGGATGGGTTGCTTGCCTGCGAACAGGTGCGAATAAAGGGAGAGGGAATCGAAAAATGGCCAATTTCATGTGAATGTAATAAATGGATGGCCCCCCTTCAGTTATGAACGGGAGGTGAAAATAGGCCTCGTGAAATGGGGTTGGGCTCAACGTGAGGATGTTTAGGGGGCATTTGTATTTTGTTGTCAAACTGCAGAACCAAAATAAATTGAAGGGTTACTTTTGTGGTCTATTGGGGGGGGTTACCGCCTTGTTTTTGTGAAAAACAAATTTGTAATGAATGTTGCGGTTTCCTCTTGATTAATTGGTAAAATGTCATCTTGAATACCACCATAAAACAAAACTCAAATTGAATTATGAAATAACGAAGCAACAGTGAAAGTGCCATGGAATAAATTGCCCCGAGTGACTGACGTTCGCTATATTTAGTTATGGTGTGGTTCAGAAAGTGCATACTTTACAATCTGGTGATTTTTTATCTTCTCCTACCCCAGTTGGTTCAGGACCACGCCATATCACCGTGGTTCGTACGAGAGAATCAACCGACTCCTTCATGACCTACTTCGGATACATTCATCAGAAAAGAATATGGCACCTTAAAGAAGTCAGTTACGCCTACAATGTTATACTTAACATCCAAACAGGGTATTTGCCATTACACTTGACGTTCGCAAGAGACCGAACATTGCCAACTGACAAGTCAACCTTAACAAGCATCAAGTAGTAACTAACAAATATTAATAAAATTTGTACTATCAATAAATATCAATAAAATAAACGAATAGTGGTACAACACTTGAAAATTGCTATTAAAATAGCCTTCATTTTGGTCGATAGCTGTAGCGCTGACACTCGACTTGATCAAAGGCGCCATAAGAAAGGTGAAGGCAAATGTGTTAAATTCAGCACTCAAAACAAAGTGACTATCGAGAGAGCCAGATAATATTTTGTTTTAGGTTGAGTCGTATTTGGTGACTGGCTGTCTAAAACATTTGTTAACTGTAAACAAATTCTTTCTGTTTGAAAAGAGGAGGTGATGAAAATTGAATATGAATTGCCTCTAATGCCCCTAAATAAAAGGTAGACCTAGCTCGGCCCTTTATTTTGAACTGACATATCGAAATTTTCACTGAATTAGGGGATATAGCAGAATCAGAATTCATAATAATTACTTTTGCATTGTCTTTTTGGCTCAACTTGACGAACACCGGATTTTCCCTTAAAAACACTTATTCTCTGTCATCCTTAAGGATGTACGGCCTGCACACCTAACATCTCACCGGCACGTTAACTCATACACGACCATACTTAAATTTTTGGCAGGCTAGACATGCTTTGTCCAGTGAAGGCCGGCTTTCGAAACAAAGTGTTTTTTAGAGGTTTTTTTCTACTAGAACAAATAGAAATGGTAAAGAACAGTCCTGTTCAACATCTACATTTAGTGTAGACTCAAATAATTGCTTTAGATAACATCCTAAAAGTATATTAGCCGGAGCCGGGACCATTGGTGAGACTATAGACACAATCAACTTGCTGGTACATGACATTTTCAAAACTAAATTCAACCGATTTTGTTGCCAAATTCATTAGTTCGACGAGAACACATTCTGGAAAAAGGGGTGCCTCGATTTCCTCATAGTACAGTGTTTCAGTACAAATTTTAATGAACTGGTCTAACAGAATGTTGATAAATAGACTTGTGTCAAATGAACAGAGCACAGAAATTGCTGGATCTACAAACCGTTCTTTAACTTTGTTTCCAATTGTGAAAGAGTTCTTCACACAGAAGGTAAAATATTTATCCAGCACTGGTCGAAGTGAAAGCCATTTTGCCAACTGATGTGTGTTAGAGTCCATCATTTATCAACTGGGCTTGACGGGAACACCGTGCTTTTAAGTTTTTAATAGACCTTAAAATAGGTTAAATTTGATTTGATTCCAAAGTTCCATTTCCAGGTGACGCACTCAACTTTTTTTTAATTATAAGCAATTTTTTTCTTTGACGTAATTCTCTTTCACTTGCACAAAACTATTCATAATTTGTATTTGTTAGCAATAAAAATTGTTAACATGCCGTAGATCCACGAAGCTATTCTCTTGTTTCTTCTAAGAATGGAAAACTTTCAAACGCAAACTAAGCTTGACTAATATTTCTTGCAAAATTTTTGGCAGATATATGTTGCTTAAGAAGAAGCATATACTATTTACGTTGGACTAATTACCTTTACCATAATAACTAAAGTATAATGCCTTTTTTTTCTCATAGCTTATGTCTTATAAATGATGAGAAATAAATTAGAAGGACGTTTTTCATTCTAGGAAAATCATTTAGAGATAATTTTTGCTTTCATAGCTTTTGTAGCTTCATTTCAGAGACACTGGTGTCTTTTATTAATTTGTTTGTGACCAAATACACGGTTTATGAGTCCTTAATGCTATTTTGTTTTCTACACTGTTCCTAACACTTCCATTTACTTATTTACTTTGCTAATTTTAAACATTGCCACGTATTTGTTTTCTTCAATCATTTACTCGCTAGTCAAACATACCATGCTGCTCAATGAATGCGTAAAATATAAATTGCCTTACATTTACATGGCTCGTATCTTTGATGGGAAGTCCAGTATTTCTAATTGCATGAATCATGTATCTAACTGTATTGGTTTTTGAAATATCCCTGTTGTACTTACAAAATGTTTTTAATCTTTTTTTGTTTTTCTGGTTGGCCTTGCGTGGGATAAAATTATTGATCTTAAAATAGACAGTCAAATTACTCGTTCTTTTACTTAATGGGTATTTTATGATTCACAGAAAGAAAGATGGCAGCAGAGGGTTGAGGAGAATAGTAGTGGTTACCTCTTTCTCGGGTGCCCTTAGACGCCATTGATGCTACGCTATAGGATGGAAGGAACGACTTGATAAATGACGAAAAAATTTCACCATGTTTTATCGAAATATTGGAAGTTTTATCCCAGGAAGAAATTACGTACAGCCTGCCTAGTTAATAATATAGCTCAGTCAACTTCCCTATTAAGTGCTTTACAATGTCAAGCAAGTTTCTAACTTACGTATTGCACTGGAGGGGAAGGGGAAGTTTGACTTTACAACCTGAAGTTACCTGAACTTAGTCAGACAGCTGTTGAGTAGGTATCAACACTGGACGTGATTTTTGCCACAGTATTCTGTCTAATGAACCAAATGTGAAGCTGTTGATAGGTGATATTTCAATACGAGTACTCGACTTTAATCTGAAAGAAACAACTTAACTTGCTTCAGACTACGAACTTTACGGACTGTTGCAGGAATTTAAAGTATCTGTATAGCCAAAGAATACCAATTGTTAAATGAACACTGCATGCAGCACGATTTAATGGCAGTCTGAGGCTGGTTTAAACTGGCTTAAAGGCTACAGATATTGGCCCATTATTCCCCTGTGTGTGTGTGTGTGTGTGTGTGTGTGTGTGTGTGTGTGTGTGTGTGTGTGTGTGTGTGTGTGTGACAGAGAGAGGGAGAGAGAGAGAGAGAGAGATCCAGTAAGAATACACTTTTTGTTGAATGAAACTCAACGGAAGAGAACATATGTCAAAGAATGCGTCATGTATCAAAATAATGCAAAATAGACAAGGGAAATACTTGCATAACATAATGGTCAAATTAAATGAATTTAGAAAGGGACAGCAATTGGTTTAAACGCAGTTTGGTGTATAAATATAATATAGCTATTTTCCTATAATGTTATTATCTCAACGACTGTATATCCATTAAAAATCTTCTCTTGGGTTATCGTAATATGCTGCAAAGTTCTATTCCAGTAAATCTGACGGTCCAAAGCAGCCTTTTTGTTAGACAGTGATAAATGTTTATGCAAAATAATGAGGTATTTGATGTTTGTTACAGGCTTCTTCATTGGATCTTCAGTTTCTTGTTTATAACTCATGATTTTTTCTGGTATTACAACTTTCAATAATATGGGTGGGTCGAATGTTTCAGATTACATTGAAATGAAATTTGAATATTGCAATTAAAATCACGTTCGTTTGGACCGAAATCTGTTTTGCTAGTATTCGACTGGGCCAACCCCACAGAATACGAAACCACCAATCAAGTGAGTTTTCATAAATACGGGGGAAAAGAGAGGATTGAGAAACCTATTAAGAAAATTTTGTAAACTTTCATTGTTACTTTGTGTTCTTTTTTCAGTTTTCGTAAACGGTTCAGAGCAGTTGCGCTCATTTTGGACACTTTCCTTGACTGGACCAAGACACTTGGGCTTTGTTTTCTCATTAGGGAAGCCTTTCATTTTGCTTACGTATTCGTTTTTATCTGGTATTATGACACCAGCTTTTTTATCAGACCTGCTGATAACAAGGCATGGATTAAGTCGTAGTTTTGGGTTTCTTTAAAAATCTCCCTTTGCGTATGAAATTCTTTAAAATCCACCTACGTACCTCAAAATGAGTATGCGAAATGGAATTTATTAACAATAAAAGAGGTACAAGTAGTGCTTACTCTGCTTGTTTATCAGACGTATTTTTGAGGTATTGGAGAAGGAACATATTGCATAAAAGTGAAATTACTACAATAAAATTACGAGGAAAAATTCAAAGCCACAAAAGGCTATAGATCTTTTGGGTATTGTTGATATAGACGACGCTACAACCAGAGAGGTCAAGGAAGCAAGAATCATCCAAGCAAAAATGGATTATCTGTTATGTAAAACAGAGGGTGTAATAATGAAGAAAGAAGTTTAATCCTTGATAAGCAACTGTCGAACTTTTTTTGTGGAGACCCCTAGTTTACCCAGCTTAGAACATTGTAGCAAAATTGCAAAAACCAAAATACCGGTATACATTGGCAAAACAAAGTGTTGGCATTAATTGTGGTACAGTTACAGCATTTAGATTAAAGAATACAGAGATGCAGTTCCAAGAAAAATATTTCAAAGGTCTTGAAACGACAAAGGATTTTCAAAGAGGTCTTAAGCTTTATAAAAAAGAAAACTGTTAAAAGGAGTCGTTAATGAAAACACACGGACAACTTTCTGAGGAAGAATCTTGTCGAGAATCTGGTGTTAAGGAAGAAAATTGAAAGAAAAAGAGGAACAGGCTTCCAAAAAAAGAGTTTACCTGGACGAGGTTAAACATCAAGTACGAAGAGGAATGGTAACGCAGTAATATACACCAAAGAAGGTGAAAGAGGGCAAAATAAACGCATTATTATCCATGTGTTTGTGCAGGGTTTGTAAAGAAGACTTTTTTTGTTCTTGATATTGACGAGCTATCAATCTCTTAAAAATTCCTTTATTTAAGAACCCGTTCAGGCAGTGTTTTGGTAGCTCCACAAGGAGTTGGACGACACAAGAGACGACAAATGATTAAAAACAACCTTTTCAAAGGGTCTTCCTTAGATATAAATGGCTTTAAAAATTAGAAAGCTCCCTTTAACGTGGATGAATAAGGCTCCCTGAAACCTTAAAACCTCAGACATAAGATAAAACCATTTCGAGGAAATTATTATGGCATGTTATTAAACAAAAGGAAAAAACATGGGAAAAGGGAAATGTAAAAAAATCATTTAGATACAATAGCATGTAAATTAGAGGGCCTATAAGAGGAGAAGTCAATTACTTTAGTGCTCTGGTATCTGCAGACATGGACAACTTAGAGAACCCATTCAGATTAGTGTGATACGAAGCAATGGGGATTTCCATAAGCAGGAAACTACCGGTTTTCTGTGAAAATTAGAACTTTCACTTCGTACAATTTCAAATCCTCTCTTTCAATGCTATTTTCATAAGTGTACATATATGGTCAAGGGTCTTTTTTCCGGAGTGTGAAAGCAGAAGAAGAAGAAAAAAGATTTTCAGAAATCTCATGACGTACGTCAAATGCACTCCATGATGATGAAACGATGCTGGTAAAGTACTATGATTTTTCTATCAATGAACATAAACTCTGTTAAGTTAACTAGAGAAAACGTAAGAGTAAATACAAAAACTTTTTTGAGACAAGAGACTTCTCCTTCAGTGTTAGAACGCTGGCAACTGCGAGACTATAATAGTAGCCGTCCTTTTTCTTCTTTCAGACATTTTCTGAAGAGTCTCTTAAGTAATCATTTAAAGATTATGAAGACCAATAATGCATTTACTTTCTTTTTAGAGGAAAATCTTGACGGTCAGTTCTTTCGCCTGCTGCAGACGCAAATGATTCAAAGGCTTTTGATGCAGAGAACTAATGAAAAAACACGGGATTTGTAGCCCGTAACTTATTTCAAAACGTAAGTATAGATTGGCAAGAGAAAGAAACGACAAAATTCTCTAAATATGGCCGGAAAACTAGGAAATCTTTAAATACCGGTGGCTATTTCAAAAAGCTGGGGTGGATTTTACATGGACATACGGAAGCTAAAAATTTCTCAGCTATTTTATTTATATTGAAAATATTGAAAATATGACATTCCTGCAGAATGTCAAGCCAATCGAGTCTACGTACCTGGATTTTCTTGAGAAAGCAATACTGTAAAGCATGGGCTTGAAAATTTTTGGGAGCCTGACAGCTGAAATATTGGAAATTTGGTTAATTTTTATGAACAACTGGTCGATAGTAGTCGGTTTTCAACTAAAAGCTAACGTAAAAAATTGTTGTGAAAGAAGACTAACAGAACTCCTCTTGGTATTTTTTTTAATGATTCAAGTAGTATTAAAAGACATACGTAGCGTTGTTTAACTGTACGACCACTTAAAAATCTTATCAGATTATTTGATAATTATAATTATCAAAGAGATACTGAAAATGGTATTTTAATAAAAGCTTCCGTACTAGACTTTCTCCCTTTTTTTTTCGTTTGCTCTAAAGAAACCAGAATTAACTTTGTAACAAAGAGATATATGTATATAGTCTTCCTTTCTACACAATTCAGTTTTAATGTTTACTCATTGGTTCTATCACTTTTCAGATTCCGTTTTCGGTTTGTCATTACAACTATTATTTCTTCATCTTGTAAAAACGAGGCTGAAACAACAGAACTGAGTAAAACACACTCATTTCTAAATAAAAACTGGATCGAGCTTCTGTTTTTCATAAAATGAGGCGAACAGTAAAATGGGCTGATTGCCATATTGGGACCAACAAGCGGTAGAAAAACTAGCGATGTCAACACATAAGTTTAGTGTTCCTGCATTTCTATGGTTAGGTGACCACCTACATGGATAGATAATTGTAAATGAAAGCATTTATATTTTGTTTGCGGTAAATTGCATGATTATTAAAGAAATACGTGTATTATGAATAATTTCTTATCTCGATTTAAGTCTACAAAACAATGTTGTGGTGAGAGCTGAGGTTGATAACAATCAGCATGACTAAATGGAAGGAGACTAGTGTCGTAGAGCAAGACTATACCATATTTAACAGCAGAAGATGGTTGCAGAACATAAGTGTAAACAGTTTGATAAAAAAGGGTACTAAATACGGTAAGTAATATTCACAAATAACCTTACTAACAAAAGAACTACAGTTATAACACCAACCAAGTCTGCTTGTCAAATATTTTGCTGAACGTGATAACATGTAACTTAATACAAGGTAAAAAAAAACACAAGCCAATCTTGTTGCCAACTTGTGACGAAAAACAAACAAGAGAAACAAGTTAATCGAACTTCAATAAGAACGCTGTACGACACGGTAGCAAGGTAGGTCCAAATTAACTACATCGAGCTAACGAATATGTTAAAACTCGAGAGGCATATACCAAGCAAAGCATGGGTTACTTGGTCATGTACGTCGGTCAAATATACCTTCCTTATCTGAGTTGGGTATGAGAGAGCAATGCAAAGGGTTTTTTCACAAAATTGTATGCTTTAGTTGAGTAAAACGGCAATGTAACTACTTAAAAAGATTTTAGTTTAGGGGGACACTTTTAGCCATGCTTCTTTCCTGATGCAATGCGTTTCATAAGTTGCAGTGCCACTTCAGAATATGACTGTTTTAATATTTTGTCACAAGGTAATATTTTTTTAGCTCCTACGTAACCGACTTTACAATTTTTACTCTGATTTTCGAACGCCGTGACCTTTCAAAAGATACGTTTTTCAAAGGCTCCAATGGATCCAATGAGATGTTGTAATTTTCTCATAGTTTTTTGGCGATTCCATGAGAGAATAATTGTGATAACGTTTATCAAATAACCAGAAATACTTGTGTTGCCTTGTGACGGCTTGGTCAAATCTCTTTGATCAAAAGTACAATTATTGCTTACTTTTGAAGAAACAGCAGACTTGCAAACAGGAACAGACTTTCTCTTCTTGCATATCTTGTGAACAAATGAAACAGAATTTGAGATTTACATTGGCCAACTTATGACATACAGAGTCATATAATATGTTTCTTGTCTCCATGTGTTAAATAATGGATTTGATTGATGTTGCTCCTCTTTGATGAAGCTAAAACAATACTGGAAAAAGAAAAATGAATTTGGGATATTACTTTGGGACTGTTAAGATTTCGGTTTTGTCTTCAATGCAGTAGTTGGCTGTGATGATGGCACCCCTTTACTCCCTTTGTCATTACAGGCAATGTTTAAATTTGACCCAATTTATGAATGAATGTTTGAATGTATTATATGTTATATATACAATCTATGAAATAGTGCATCTTGTTTGACATATTATTTGCTATGCAGAGGGAACAGTATTTAATTTTTAATTCTTACTTCAAATAGACAACCAGTTTTGAAATATGATACAGAGCAAATTACAGAGTAACAACTCACTCTACAAGATCCAGCTGTAAGGAGGTCTTAAAGTCCTATGGTCATAAAATTGTACCCATTTTACTTAATTAACGCCCCCAAAATAATGACTTTGTATAAACGTTTTCTCATTGTCGCCAACGTCAGACAAGCTGTGGTTAATTAATCAGCCTGTCTGGATTATTTTATAATACCTTAATATTTATAGCATTTTAACTGTCAAAGAGTACAAACAAAATGTTCTTGAAATTTAGAACATATCGAAAAATACTCGCATCCCTCAAACAACAATCACCCACAATTTAAGCATCCTAATTTTAAAAATTACTTATTTCACTTTTATAAATACTCTATACCTCTAAGAACGAATATCATATGTTGATTTGGAATCTTCGGAAGGCAGAGAATGGAAATGATGATGAACACCCCAAGTCTATGAATTTTTCCTAAGGTGCAGGCCCCTCTTCTTAATACACTCTTCTTCAATTAGGTCCTGTATATTTAAGGAAAATCGAATTTAGGTTTAATGTTTAGCGGTTTGGAATAGATATTGATTGTGAATCCCTTTTTATAATTGTGTAGCTTCTTGTCAATTATAATATGGACCTAACTATTTCATTTCTTTCCAAAATATTATTACATTTTGGGGTTTGCCTGGGATAGTTAAATACTTATGGCCACTATACAAACACTGAAATGATTCAGCAACCATTTATAATTTTAAATTTTGTCTCTACATGATTTCATTCTGAATTTGGGCTCACAAACAGCCACATCAACTTACACAATTAAATAGAAAAAGCACCTTGTGACCTTTGACTAAATGAAGGAAAGAGTCAGAGCTAGGATTTTATACTTTGTGATTCAAAACGCCGAATGTAAGCTTTTTGTCTTTGATACGCTAATGTATGTTATATTGTTACTTTCGATTTATTTGATTTATTCAAGAATTCATTTACAAGAAATCACTCAAAAATGATTTCCTTTGATTGGACTTTAGGATAGCATAGGCTTAGCACTTATAACCTTTAAGCGATTATAGCACTTTCTCATATTATTTTGTAAATATGTACATTGGCTGTTGTCTGAATTTTAATCATGTGTTTCGGTTGAATCACAATGTTATTAAATCAAAAACGAAAGAGTAACCAAATGTTTCCGTTCGAGGTTCCATGACCTCAAGTAATAAAAGGCTGTTTGTTCAGCTGGGAACAATAAAGGACCTTCCCAGTTCTTGTTATTATTCTGGCTGGCAGTTAAAAAATTGTTTCCAAACAATTTGTAATACCTTATAGTGAAAACTGTCATAACAAAAAAATTGATATTTTCACAAATGATAATATCATTTATGACAATAATATTTGTACCTGAATTCACAAACCAACACCCTTCTACTATAATTTGATGTTATTATATTTACACCCCTAAGTTATTTTTTTCAATTACAGTCCTTTTAAAAGTGTTGCTCTGCCGATTAAGATTCTTACCTTGAAAGATTTGGTCCTTTATAACTATTTGGACTCCAGTGACAAACTAAAGCAGAAAGGTCCTCTACTTTAAATTTTAATTCGCTCACTCATTCTTCGCATTTATCATTCTTCACACAATTTCTTCCAACCCAAGTGCCACAGAGAAAGTGTTTATACACGTAATGTATACCTTACTACCTGAGTGATTTTGAGTCAATGTTTATATTCTTATGTTTCATAGGCTAGGACATTTTTAGGGGCTTTAATGCTATAAATATACATACAAAAACAGAGCACAAAAATTTATAATTGGCTACGAGGATTGACAACGGTTGACACAAGCAGACGAATTGTTATCTCTGGTTGTTCAGGCTATGAATGAGTTGGGTAGTCCCAACACTCTTTCCTTACAGTGAAGGGGCATTACAACGGTTGTCGCACTAAAGACTAACGGTAACCATAAGGCTAAGAGCGCACAGTTTTCCTTGACTGCGCAGCAATATTGCCCATACCAATTTTACAGTTGTATTTCGACTCAGGAAAACATTCGGAGGATACGATTAAATCTTTTCAGGAGTTTCGATAAACCATTGAGCTTCTTTGTTAGGCTAAATATCTTGACACTTCCAAAATACCAATGGAAATAGCAATCCAAAGTTGAAAGGTGGAGTAAGCAACTACCGAAGTAGCATGTTCACGACCAAGTTTGGCACAGTATGATACAATTCGAGAAAAGTGGTGCTCCAAAGACAAAGCTGCTAAGTTATGTGAGACGTTCTCGTCCAATCAAATATTTACAGGCTGAAAGATTGCCAAGCCTGATGAGAACAGCTGCAGAGAATTTGATTGAGATACTTTTATAAACACAATGAGGAACTACTAAGAACCGACAGAGAAGTCAACACTGAGGAATTTTCACTTCAGAGCACTAACTCAAAACGATAATGACACATTCCCTTTCTTTTGCAATAGAGTTGTGAAAGAGGCAAAGCATTGCCACTTTAAGTGTCATAGCAAAGACTGTTCTGATATTGCAATAACAGATCCGATAGTCATTGGTCTTGTAGATAATGTTATTCTTTAAGACGCACTTATGAAATCCTTGGACTTTTAAAGGAAGGCATAGAGATGGCGCCAGCCCAAAGGACTGGAGCAGAGATAAGCAGAGAGTATGCAAACAACAAGCTGGGAAATACTCTTTCAAAGCCTTGCAGAAAGGCAAGAAAGGTCAACTAGCAGGTAAAAAGAAGACCATTAACTGCGGAAACCAAACTACTTGATCAATTGCAAAACACATAAGCCAATATCCAGCAAAGATTGCAAAGTGCAAAAACTGTAGTCAGGTCGGGAATTTTGCAAGTGTCTGTAGAAGCAAGGATGATAGAAGAGAACCTGCATTTGACAAGAAATGAGGAACAAGACGATAATGAATCCTTATAGATAAATGCTTTTCAGATCAAGGCATCTTCCTATGCTTAGCCAAAGCTGCAGTTCATAATAGGCAACAAAAAGGATTTCAACGTCCAATTACTCATACACAATTCCCTGGACATTGTTGTTGCAGACACAGGAGCACGTATTGGCATTTGTGGTACAGCCCAAGCCCAAAGATGGGGGATACAAGGTGCTTCCACCCAAGAGGAAAATCAAGCCATAAAATAGTCCAGCTATACCAGCCTGGGGTTAAGGAAGATGTGAAGTCACATTTGGGTTTCGCTCTGTGTCCATTATATGGAACACAATTTCACGTTCATGTAAGCCAATTCTTGACAGAAATTGACGGAAATTTTATTGTTCAACACAAAACCTGACACTTACCAGCCAATTCTAATGATAGACACAGGAGGTAAGGAGGACTTAGAGAAATTTTTAACAAAATATTCAGAGAACTTCAGTGGCCTCGGAAGACGCAGCAACCACCACGTTACACGTGAACAATAGAGTGAAACCTTTCAAATTGTCAAACCCAGATCCATACTATTTCATCTTAGGGAATGCTCAGAAAAGCTCATACAACAGATGATAGACCAAGACGTCACTGAAGAGCATGCAAACAATGAACCTNACAGAAATTGACGGAAATTTTATTGTTCAACACAAAACCTTTCTACAGTCCGAGCTAGCTCGACGCAGTAAGTAAGTAAGTAAGTAACACAAAACCTGACACTTACCAGCCAATTCTAATGATAGACACAGGAGGTAAGGAGGACTTAGAGAAATTTCTAGCAAAATATTCAGAGAACTTCAGTGGCCTCGGAAGACGCAGCAACCACCACGTTACACGTGAACAATAGAGTGAAACCTTTCAAATTGCCACCCAGATCTATACTATTTCATCTTAGGGAATGCTCAGAAAAGCTCATACAACAGATGATAGACCAAGACGTCACTGAAGAGTATGCAAACAATGAACCTGCTCCGTGGATGGCAAACTGTGTGTTAACTCCAAAAGATGATGAATCAACTTGCATGAATCTAGACGTACGAAACGCGAACAAGGCCATCCTTCCAACAAACCAATCTATAACAAGACATAAAGATGCAAGACCAGGTTGGCTGGAAAGACAATATTCCAAAGACGGATTTCAAACCATCATTTTTTCAATTAGAGTTAGCCCCAGAGTCGCAATACCTGACGTTGTTTCTAGTCGATGATAAGCTACTTCACTACAAAAGATAAATAATGAAAATCAAGGCTGCCTCAGAAAACTGAATGCGGCACTTGACGCATTTTTACACATAGTAAAGATGTCCATCTCATTCGTGGTGACTTGGTTTTGTCAACCGCAGAGAAACAGGTGAGAGCTGTAGACAAGGTTATGCAGGCTACGCAGAATGGCGGATTAACACTAAATCCTCAATAGTGTCAATTTGGGTGTAAATCCATACCCGTATTGGGGAATGATTTATCAATGAGAGGGGTAGACCAGACCCAAAGAAAGTTGAACCCCTTGAATACAGCACCCCTCCAGAAAACTAGAGTATCTCTGTATGATGCAAACTAACTCAGACTGTATATCAAACTTTACTCAGAAATTGGCAGTTTTGAGAGAAATAACCAAAGTTAATGCTCGATTCAGGTAGCTACGGAAACACCAAAAATGTTTCGATGAATTAATTGAAGCATTCTGCAAATACGTGCTGTTTCGATACTTTGGGAAGAAGATCTTTATATTCACAGATGTCTACATAACCGATCTTGGAACTAAGTTGGCTCAGGAAGACTCGAGAATACAAAACCGATTGCATTTTCTTCACGGACAACACAGGGAGCTGAATCAAGATATCCACAGCTTGACTTTGAAGCAATGTGCGTAGACTTTGGTCTTGGACATTTATGCCAATACCTCGTAGGCTCACCGGAAATTGATACCATTGCTAGAGACCACAAACCCCTGTACACCATTGTTAACGGCACTAGAGAAGAATCGATTTTGAAGGAGCAAATTAAGATGAGACATTAAGACATTTGGTATGAGATAGTATATCAGAGGGGCAAAATGAAGCAAGCCGACGAAGAGTAAAGCCATACGCCAAATTGACACCAACAGAAGAAGATGAAATAAATGAGATGCGTTGTATTCACTCTATCCTAGTCCGGTGGTTGACAAATTAGATCTCGAAAAGATTGCCCCAAGAACAAAAGAGGATCCCTTACTGAGTGAGTTATCACAGTTGATACAACAGGGAAAAACCATGGATTGCGAAAAATGCATGCTCGGATATACGTAGATTTGAATGGATCATCCAAGGACTAATGGTGACACCGAAGGGCATCATTCTAAAAGGTGATCGCATCCCTCTGCCACAGCCTCTACGGATGGAAGCAATACAACTTGTGCACCAAGGAAGCCATCCAAGACAAGCAGCTATCGAGAGAAGATTGTTATCACACTTCTGCTTCGATCACATGTGCACCAAAGCAAAGGATTCTTCAAAACATGTCTACTTTGCAGAGCCTTTTCCTCTAAACATACCATTGAACCCATTCAACAACACAACGTCCCTACTAAGTGTTGGGAAATAGTATCAGTGGACTTCTTTAATGCTATGTCCGCAAGAAAACAAGTGGTTGTTGCACAAATCCTGGGATCAAGATTTCCTCCAGCGAAGCTGATGACTTTGACTGGTACTTCCAAAGTTTTGCCAACATTACAAGAAATCTACAATGCATAAGGAAACTCTAAAAAACAAATATCTGAGAATGGCCGCTATTCCTTATTCAGGCAATGAGACACCTTTCAATAGAAAGGGGGGTTGAGATGCAACACGTACCACCCATGCATCCCGCTGCTAACCTAGCGGAAATACTCATGTTACCACTAGGCAAAACAATGAAAATTGCACCATTCAACGAGACTTCTGAAAACAAAGCGCTGCAGTAACTAACAGAAAACTACCGAGATGCTCCATCCCGTTGGACAGGAATTTCGCTTTCTGGAATGGTGTTTCGTGTTGGACAAGCAAGAATTTTTCCAAGAACCACAGCATCGGACGTGACTGTAAGCAATGCACGAAACAGGGGCAAGAAACAATGAGAGATCGGCAAAGAGGAATTGAACAGTAATAAATTTCGTCACTAACGTGACAGTAGGAGATACTGATCTGATACAAAATCATCCGAAAAGATTGAAGTTTGACCCTCATTTCATTCCAGAGAAGTTCGAATTCATAGGTATTACAAACGGTGGCTGCATGATTACATTAAACCAAGACGCTGATGGATTAACTTACACCCGGTATCTTCATGATGTAAAATGTATTCAAGGGACCGTTTACAAAGGAGCACAATCACCGACTATCAGAACAGAAGGAGATCGAGACATTCCATTAACGGTTGCGAGACAATGAAACAGCGGACGTGGACGAGGATGCTGGAGATAAAGGATACGGTAGAGATACTAGATGCCGCAAATATACCTGTACCTGGGGGCCTCCTCCCTTCCTTTCAAGATAATGAACCTCAGAATATCTTGCTGAATACATCTACTCGTCTCAAGAGGCCGGGGAAGCACTGAGATCTAAAAGCGAGATATCACTGTGTTGCATGAATAACTATTAAATTGTTCTGTGCACCCAACCGTAATATTCTCTGTAGCCCCGTCACAGGCCAGGCAGTCAGGGCCCTCTGCTGTTTTTAATGTTCTTCGCCTTTTTGGTGTTATGTGTCTGACCAAGTTAATCAGCATTTCGCAAAATTGCGTCTTAAAAAATTCTGAGCGTTTTAAGATGTTTACGAGCTGTTAAAGTGGATCTTTGCATTTTTTAAAAAACACATTATCTCAAAACGAACAAGTGACGACGCGGCTTTTGTATCTTTTAATTATATTTATTTTCTCCCAGCAAAAGGAGTAACAAAGCAAAAAGTGGTTGACTTTCCGTCCTTTGAAAAAACTATCTTTAACAGACAGCTGTAGACATGCAATAGAACAGTTGACCATGGTTGGTATTTTGATTACAAAGTCTTCAAATCTCATTTTATACCACATTACTTAGTTGGTTTTGCAGTTTCTTCGTAAATCATGCTTTGAAGAACAGATTTTCCTTCTATCTATACCTAATTTATATGGGCAGGAGAAAGCAGCCACCGGTTTCCTGTGCTAAAGTTCCATTTGTGTAAAGCCTCTGAAAGAAAAAAAAAATCATTTGTTGATTTAAAGTGACAAGAAAACTCGTTTTGCACTTAAAAAATGTTACACAAAATTTCACTTTGCATAAGTACATAAATCAAGTAAAGGTTAGGGAATGCAAAAACTAACCCTAAAAGTCACATTATACCGAACTTTTTTTCTTTTTGCTACTATTTTTAGGCTTTCTTTGAGGGCCTTAATATTTGGTTTGTGGGCATAGCTACTGGTCAAGACTCTTGGAGCTACCCGACTCCATCACCTAACACTGGAGTAAACATAAATTAACTTAATTCTATGCCTTGCGACATGGCCTCTTGAACTGTACCTCATTTTCAGTAGAACCAACTTAAGTGCAGTTTAATTTTCTTGGCAGTTCAGCAAAGCCAGACCAAAACTGGATTCAGACGTAAATTATTACTCCCAGGCTTAAACTTCACTATGACTTCAGAATGCGACTTTATTACTTTGAGATCTTTTGCCTGATTTGTAACTTAACCTTCGGACATAAAACTTTCCCTTACCAGATCCCAATTGTGGAACACTTTCCTGGTTCCTCAGCGCCACTGGTTACAATTTCTTATTGTTTACCCCTCTGAGAATTTCTACTTTACAGCAAGCTGTAAGGAAGAAATTCTCCTACCTTGCCCTACCTTGCCTCTGATGCACAGTGAAAAATACGAATGAACACATAGTACTTGATAAGTTCTGTTATTACCAGTTTATCTTCCCGAAATTTTATTTGGCTCCTTGATATTTTCGTACGACAATTACGTTTTTCAGCTCATGAAAAGGGCGTCTACATTTTAATTAGGTCAAATTAGGAATTATTTCCACGGATGTTGACGAACTATTAGTAGCAGTTGAACAAAACAGTTAGCTCTGTCGTAGTGACAGCCTTTTACTGTGAGATTATTGACCTGAAGCCGATTTTGCCCAAATTTGCACTTGTTGTGAACATTGACCAGTCAGAATAAAAACAGAAGACGAAGTTAAAAATTGGATAAAATCATCAGGTTTTTCTCGCCACACCACCTGTTACTCCAGACTTGTATAAAAAGTGCGGAGCTATTGGTTAGACGTGAAAAAAAGGAATTTTAAGCCTGAGGAAAATCGAAACTTCCCGTTTGATTGTGACCTCAATAGCTATTCTCTGACAAAATCCCCTTTGAACAGTTGGACTCCTTGTTATCAACAACAAGGTTATTCAACGAATCAGAATATTATCTCAGCTGTGTTTGTGGGCTCTTCCCTCTGGAGGCTCACTTGTCTCACCTTGAACATGATCATACTTGATCAATGCAAATTGAACAAAAGACCGTTTCATTTTCTTGTGCCATATACAGTAATAAAGGCAGTTGACTTGTAACAATACTCCATTGCTGGTAAACAAAGCTGGGGGAGTTTTCTTTTCTGAGCACTCAAACAATTTAGCTAAGAAAAGATAAGGAAACCACAGACCGCAAAGCGAATGTAATAGAGAGGAAAGGAATTTTTTTTATTCGCTTCAAGATACATCTGGGTATTTTAAACTTTAAATTATATTTTCCAGATCATGGAGGCAAGAAAAACATCCCTTGACGAGATGTTTTTACATTCGACAGAAAATGAAATCAAGAATGTGAAAGCCGAGGCAGGTGATTTGATCGAGCAACTGGTAAGTAAGAATGTTTTATGATTGTATCAACAGCTTACTAAAAGTAGCCAGCTTCACTGATATTTATTTGCATTCAATATTTAAAACGACATTGGACAACGATATTCTTCAGTCCAATGTTCAGAGTTTCAGATGCTTGCGTGATTCACTGAATATTGCACAAGGAAGACTAAGAAACTTATCACTACTCTAAAAAAGAAATCTGTTGGAATCAAATAGTCTTTGAAATAAGTTTTAAGTAGACGTAAACACTGAAAATCGCTAACTTTTATTTTGCTTGTTTAAATCCTCGTTCGGTTTTGGCTTCCATATTAGACTAATTTATTTGGAGGTGTACTGGACGCATATGAGAAACCGCCAACAAACTTTTGTTATCAGTTGACAGGTGGTCATATTTTGCTATTGAAAAACTGATTGATCAATTTGGTGCTGTTTTTATGTCATGTTTATGAAACTGCTTCTTGATGAGACGAACACATTTTTTTTTCAGACATAACTGCATATAAATATCTACTAAGTAAATACCTACCGAAGCACATCGTGCTAATTTTGAAAACCACTGAACTTTTACATTCTAATTATTTTTTTGATTTTGAGAATTTTGATTTAAAAACTATCACGTTTGACTTTCACAGCTATGTTCACACTGACTTCTATCTTGCTCATGATAATTGCTCAAGTGGGTTGCGGAAATGTGTGGAAAAACATGTCCTCGTGTGAGTTAGTAAGAGTAAACATTGCTTCAATTTTACTCTATTTTTCACAATCGACTCAGTTTTGGGACCAGACTTGAAATAAACACATTCACTCTTACGGATTCTAAAAATATTTCAAATTAAATTGGATGGCAACTTTGGTCAACATGAAGATTCCAGGGTTATGACGCTGCTCGAAGTCTCTTGCACCAAAGGAAGTCTTCAAAATTGCTATTTCATTTTCTTAGCATCGCTCGCTTTAGCATATTTGATATTGTCGTTTTATTTTCAGTCACTGAGCACTTTGTTTCCGAATAATAGCGAACTATGAGTTTCAGAATTCCGATCTGATGACAATTTTCGATTGTTTTCCCGTCTTTAGATTGTTTTCCCATTACAAAGACGTGTACAAATGTGCTGTATCAAACGAAGGGGAAAATAAAATTCCTCTTTCAGGATTCCACGCTGGCATTTCAAAACATATAAACGTTCTGTTTTTTATTTGCGTGTGTTGAAGTTAAGCATAACGAGAAAGATTAAGACTGTTTGTTACTGGTTTCAGGATGTTTTAATCACACAACGAACTCCTCTCATGTATTTGAGTGGAGAGGGAGGGGTAAGGATCTGTTGCTTTGCTATACACGTCATTAAAAGCTATCCTTTTGTTTTGCAATAAAGAGTGTATCACGTGCAGGTGACTTTTTTTCTGAAAAATACCAGGAAGATAATAGAGGGAAAGAATAAATTTTGTTTGACAAGATGAACACCAACCTCCAGAACATCTATTAGGGTTAGGGTTACGACAACGTGTTTTTAAGGATGCCCACAGGCAAGGAGTGTGATCCACATTTTAAAGAAGTTATCAGTTCATTAAGAGTCTGCCAGTTTGAGGTCCTTATATTGGGAGGTTTACAAGGGCTCTACAATTAAAGTATTGTAGAGTTGATGGGGTGCAGGGTTTCGTGTAAATATATTCTGGAAAATTGAGATAAAATCTAATTTTGCCCTAATTTAAGTAGTATGTAGCGTTTTTTATACTTTTTGTTATAATAGATAAAAAAATCATAGTGAATTATAGGGATTTAAGAAATACTTACAGGAAGCACAATTTAAAATGATCCAAATGCAATTTTTAAAAAATGTTTGTAGTTCTTAGGAAAGAAAAATAGTAGCTTAAGATCGTTTTTGTGTGAACACGATGGTAGCACAGTGAAAGAATTTGGTCATCGGTTCAACTACACGATGAAGGCGAGTTCTGAAATACAAGGTTGTTATTTGAATGAACGTAATATTTGGACTTTGTTGTAATAGTGGCGAATATCTTGGCTACGTGCACTTCCTGACTCCATTAAATGGCTTTTTTAAGATAAAGTTCCAAAGCTTTTGTCCGCCTGGGGAACTGAACCCAGAACCTCATGGTCACTGTGCAACAGCACAAACCGCGAAATTGCTGGTCCTCTGCAGTGCTTATTGATTTGAGGTTTAAATTATGCAAACAGTGATTGGGCACTATAATTGGACACACATGACTTTCGTCAAGAGACTTCGGTCTTCTTTTTCTTTATTGTAATGGAGAATCCCACCGCCGTTTGTACTTTTACATCTGGTCGATTTAACCAGTCGAGCCGACCATTCACCATGTCTAACTGAATTGAATTTTTATAAAAAACCTCGACACAGAGAATCGTATTCAAAGTAGATCGTTTGTTCATGGTTTTCACCTCTTGCTTTGACCTCTTCCTTAACCGGAACCACAGACGGTTAATTGGAGTAAAACGGAGGAAACAACACCATCGTGTGGTATATTGTTTTTCTTCAACTATGAGTTACTGCTGATAGACGTTTCCTGTGATGTCCCACGTAATTGCATTAAAATGTCAAAGGTATGACAGGTTATTGTTGAGGATGCTATTCACTAAATGCAATTTAATCAACAAATTGTTGTATTATTAACCCCCCAGGAATATAATTTTTGCGCAACTCAACAACATTCGACAACATGTCCATAGTTATTCCAAACCTTACCTCTCCTATGACCTCGGGTAGGTCAAATTCATTACTGTCCACCGCATTCACCATGTGCACACCGTTTTTTCTGAAGCTTGCTGGTTCAGTTGCTGTATCCTCTATTGGTACTATCTGTCAACTGCTTAATGCGTATACCTTTAGCCAGTGACTGCAATATTCTTCCTTCTGTTTACTGCATTGTTATCCTCTCTTTGAAACAACTGACCAAACCTTCCTAACCAAGCTTCCGATGTACATAAGACAGTACAGTGAATCGTTTAAGTGTGAGTGTGTGTGTGTGTGTTTATACGTGATAATACCGGTTAGGTGATGTACTATATGTATTAAGAGTGCTCGATATATAGGTAGAGCACTATTAATAGGATTTAGGCTGAAATAAAAGAACACAAAGTTGCAGTGCCTTACAGTTTTATGTTTGCACAATTTTGAAACTAATCCACGTGTAGAGATGTATGAAACTGGTGCATGTGTTCATGAAAGCCATAGATACTGATTTGAATCTAGTTTGGCGCACAAGTATTTTTTTCTTCTTAAGAATTGTTTTGCATCTAATACATGTTTTATACTTTCTATGGCTGCAACATGTATTGCCCATTGGCCCCAACTTTTTGTTGTTTTTTTCAACAATCGGAGGACAAAATGTTCATTGAAAAACAGAGTAAATTATCGTGTAATTAATTTGAAAATGAGCTCCCTGTACGGCTTCAAACAATTAAATGGTAACTCTGAAACAATAGGTTTAACTTATTTGATCAGCCTACTAATCCCTGGGAGTGTACTTAGCTACTGAAGTCCACCTTTTCAAGATTGATATTTACTGTAGGTTTGAACAGCATATACAAGGTCGAGAAAGAGACCTGAAGTCATTGTTAAGTGCCAAACGTCGAGTACATCGTTGATTTTCGATAATGTCGACAAATAATGCCTTGCAGTTTCCTTTAATTTAGATAACCACTAGTATTTTTAGACGTTTCCCGAAACGTTTTTAGCGTAGTTACATACTCAATACATTAGTGGTTCGACACTCGTGCTCTTTTGTGCCCAATAGCTACAAAAAACAGTTTTATGTTCCTCAATATAAAATTTTGAAACTGTTAGGAGAATTGTTTTACGGTTTCAAACACTTTTAAATACATTGAATGAATAAGACTCTGATTGAGCTCTGGACTGATTGTATTTCTAAAAATGGTAGGATATTAGTTCGAAAAGTGAAATTTGTACGACTTGGTAAAACAACAGGACGAAAGACCATCACGGCGAGAAAGAGTTGGAAAACTGCACCGTAATAAAACTGTTTTTGTTGCAAGGGTTGTTGGTTGAATTGATCACAGTGGCTGAACGGATAATTTAGCCCGGGAACCGTAAACTTTAGTTGTGAAAAGGAATGATGTAATTAAATATTTTCCTTAATTCTAGCCCAGCAACCCACATAGTGCGGTGACCCAGTTTATCATGTCGTGAACACTGTCATTGACAGTTAGTTTCATTTTGAGAGACAGATGCTTGTCACATCATCTACCAATTGATCAAGTATGTTAGCAAAGACTTGTTTCTAAGTAGAATTTTTTGTCGGTTAGCTGGTGGAGGATAAAAAAGTAATTACCCCAAACGTAAGTCATAGTAAATCATTAGATCGAATGACACGATGAACCATATTATTTGACTATGATTAATGATTTTCATGATTTGAAATCAAAACACTAAAAAGCAACAATTTTTTTATGGATCAAAAGTACCCCAGACGCTAAATAGAGTTGCATGTTACACCTAGATAAGAGTATTGGTTCGTGAGTGAGCTTCTCTTTTCATATCATTTTCTACACTGCCTTGCACACCAGAAGGGAGTCCTTTCTGCAACCAAAACGGCCTTGGCTTGCACTGCCAACATGTGAAAATATGGTTCGAAACTCCTTCATAATGCTTTTGATTGGTTTTCGGCCCTTTTATTTAAAGAAAGCTGTCTCTTAATTACGCTGGCATAAAGATATGACAAGTTATTATTTTTAGGCAAAAATTAAAACCATTTGTGATAAAAACCTGCAAGTTATCCTTTTGTAATCGGGTTCAAGTTAGTCCTTTTATTTCATTCGTTATTTCATAAAGCTAAACTATTATCTTTGTTTGTTCCTGTTTATTGCTTTAACATACGAGCCTCCGCGGTTGCAGTCCGGATTTTCATGTTGGGTCCCCAGAAGCCAATAGGGCATATGCCCAAGTTCCATTTGATTTTGCAAGTCTGTACGCAAGCAGTGAGAGATAGGAACAGTGTGAGCCAATCGAACTATACGATGGAGAGCAAATTTGCTCGAGAGTGCTGAACACTTTCGTTAGGGACGTCTGCGTTTGACCAGGGGTTCCATAATGGATCCGTCACTGCAGTGCAAGCAATGTTAATTTTACTTATTCTCGACTTTTTGACGCTGAAAATGCGCGATTGATGGTCTAGGACCGAGTTCTTATTGAAAGAAGTCGGCTTTAAATTTCCATTTTAGTCGGTCGTAGACAGACTAGTTAGTTACCTGTAAAAACCTGTTTTTCGCAGCTTACCATTTTCTCACTGTCAAATTGTTACAATTTTATTGCTGACGTGATTAATTTGT
This sequence comes from Morbakka virulenta, assembly GCA_003991215.1. Lineage (NCBI taxonomy): Eukaryota > Metazoa > Cnidaria > Cubozoa > Carybdeida > Carukiidae > Morbakka > Morbakka virulenta. The sequence goes on along the minus strand of RDPX01000021.1, from coordinate 2,990,388 downwards.
GGTCCGCATTTTGAATTTTAAGACATTTCTAAATACTGGAAAATAGGAATGTATATATATATATAAAGAGAAACTGACTGAGACAGAAAGGCTCCCATATTCGGAGGACCATTCAAGCGGTTGCTAGCAAAAGTTCAAAAACACAGACATGACAGAAACTACTGAGTTAATTCTGGACCATTCTTTTGAATTGGGAATCAGAAACTGTGAACTGTGGAACAAATAAGACACGACTGCCACACTATGTCACCATCGTGTTTGGATGGGTTTTCTTTGTTAAAAATATTTCGACACATAAAAGACATTGTCACTGGTTACCGTTTAAGCAAGAAGAAAGGAAATGAAAACTGCTTGACAAAAGATGTTGACATGACAGGTCCGCTATTTTCAGGGGGTTGGTTAGGATAAAATATTACTGTGTTTAAGAGGGCAGGTAATTTACATTCTGTTCGAAAGCAAATTTAAATGGGGGAAAACCCCAGAAAAAGAGAGAGGATTTATATTTTTCATTTACCTGATGCTTTGCATGTGCCAGGCAATAACAGGACCATGGAATTTACGATTGTATTGAAGTACCTCAGAATGTCAAATGTTTTTGTCTTAGGGTTTAGTGACCTTAAAGCTTGCAGAGTTCTATTTTTATCGAATGTCTATTGCATATACTCCTGAACGGAACAATAATAATGGCTTAATATTGGCACCAGCAAGGAAAATCCTTTTGTTACTTATATCATTAAAGCATGAATAACTCTCGAAACAACAGTTGTTTAATTTTGTCATATTGTATTGTTTGCCCAAGACCGTGGTTTGGTCTTGTTATTATCTCTCTTAATCCAGCTGATTCTTCTTGTTAGCAATGGTTAGTTCACACGATAACTTAGGCCGATCGGTTTAGAGAACTATTGTAATAGGCCTCTTTAAAGGTTTTGTGGCATTGTACTTCCTAAAATATTGTTCAGAGCCTGTTGTGATTCATCTTAGTTGTATTGGTAGACAACAGGCCCTGTATTTTCTTGTTGTACAAAATGTTTTGGACNTTATATCATTAAAGCATGAATAACTCAGACTGCAAGTAAAAATTGTTTTCTCAAAACAACAGTTGTTTAATTTTGTCATATTGTATTGTTTGCCCGAGACCGTGGTTTGGTCTTGTTATTATCTCTCTTAATCCAGCTGATTCTTCTTGTTAGCAATGGTTAGTTCACACGATAACTTAGGCCGATCGGTTTAGAGAACTATTGTAATAGGCCTCTTTAAAGTTTTTGTGGCATTGTACTTCCTAAAAAATTGTTCAGAGCCTGTTGTGATTCATCTTAGTTGTATTGGTAGACAACAGGCCCTGTATTTTCTTGTTGTACAAAATGTTTTGGACATTATTTAGTAACTACGTACAGTGGTTCATCGTTCTACTTTATGAGAAAGAAAATCCGAAGTGCAGAAATATTTGTTGTTGCCTGGAAATATTTTAAGCTACTACAGATGTGCCCCTCCCTCCCTTCTGTAACCTTAAGTCGTGTCACCTAAGTCCAAAATATGCCTGAAGAAAAATAATCTTACTACGTCACCTGGACTTATTGGCAATTTTTGTTTAATTTTATTTGGTAGGTCGAATAAGTCCAGGTCCTCATTAACGATTCATTTTAGCAGTTGTTTATTTACGATTACATTTTGAAGAATGGTTGTTTTGGCCTGTCAGCGGTTTGAGTCAATATAACACATGTTAGAACCCAGAAACAAGCTTCGCCCTACTTTTATTCCACTTACTTGGTTTCTATCAAGGGACAAAAGCTAATTTGGATTCACTGTGGGTCTTTGGGGGAAGGGGATTACATTACATGAAGTTAGGTTTTAACCATGTACAGAAGAGAAGCTGTAAAAATTTATATAAACGCTGTGGTTTGTAAGAATTTATCTAATTTCTAATCTGCTAGTTTACACTGAATATATGCTAGATATTTAGAGCCGTTTTAAAATGATTTAAAAGACTAAACTCGTAGCCACCTCTTGTCTAGGGTCTTGCAGCCTGAGATTCAATATGTGCGTAAAAAAAGCCTGACCTTGTCACACAACTTTGGCACCCATAACATGTTACTAAGCTCTCGCTGCTACTGTAAAGAAATCAATATTGCCATGTTTAACCAGTTTTTATTTTTAATAAACGACTGGGCTCCGGCAAACATTTGAGTGACATTTTGGACGTTAAGCAAGATTAGCGGGGCTTGGAGGTGGGGGAATGTTGGGAGCGAGATATAGTGATTAGGAATTCTTTATTAGAAACTAACAGTAGTGATTTTTTCATCCGGCCATAAGCACATGCTACAGATTCCAATCTCGTAAACCCGTTTCCAGAAGGCACCGAGATAACGAACATTGAAAACGTTCATAAGTTTGTAGGTAGAAAGAAACATTCAGACGATTGTTTTAAAATTGTTGACTTCGTGTAACTGCCAGACACTTAAAAACTATATTAGATAAAAATCTCATATACCTCATAAAATATGATAAAATACAAAAAAACATTGCATGCGCATGCCGTACTTCATTGTTTTTCTTACTCCAAGTGCTAATACGGTAGCCTTTTTTTTCGTGAAGACTTTCTGATATTAGTGCTGACGATATCATTCGAGACTACAGTGAGGAAGTCGGCACAGTGAGATTGTTGACTAAAGTGGGACCTTGGTTTTCCGTACAATACTACAAATTGATTAATTCTCATTTTCTCCTAATAAACTGAGTTTTTATGAAGTTGTCATGCCCCAAATTTCCTGCTTTACTATCAGCACAATTTTACATATAATTTTCAGTCAGTTACATTATTTTATAATTGTTTTTCTCGCACTCATCCACCTTATGGCGGTGTATGTCCCTGCAGATCTGGCCACCATGGATTGTAATTACTTCTTGTTTTACGCTGGTTGCCGAAATTAAAATCCCCTTTACCTTTAACTTAATTTGTCAAGTGGCTTAATTATTTCGTTCACCCTACCCTTACATTTTTCTTTCCAGAATTATTTCTTTGAATCCTTTATTTGGCATCTTCTTATTACACTTTTTGCATAGCTCACTCCTATTCTTGCTGTTAATTCTAGCACAGATTACAGTGGTATCGTAAGAATAACAATGAAACTTGGTGCCCTAAAAGTGCGTCACAAAAGAGTTGGCTTGTATTGGGGCAAGACAGGCAATTTCCTGCAATATCTAAGCTGGAAGCTAAATCTTAGAATTACAGGAAAATGTTTCTGCTGATGCTTATTGTTTGGTTGAAATAGAATAATAGTGTTTGTACTGTTGACATTTAGTTGCGCCAACTGTTATTTTTTAAAGGGATGGGTGGGAGCGCTTTATAGCCTAAGCACAGGTAAGAAGAATTTTCCATTTTTTTCTACGTGCACTTACCACTATCTGGTTAGCGTGTTAACAATGCATTCAGCGATACAGGCGACAATTGCTACAGAAAACCACATTGAACCATGGAAATTCTTCCACAACCACAATTTCTTAAATGTACAGACTGGACTTGACCCTGCGATTTTTGCTCATAAGATGGATTCAATGCGACAACATTTTCATTTAGTGCCATTTCGTAGTGTATAAAAGGGTCCATTGTCTAGCAGGTTTAACCTCTTGTTTTACTGGGTTTGCTTGGAAAAGACGAGCAGTCCTCGCATTGTTTAAATTGTACCTTTGGAGTTGAGATCACCACCGATAACACTGATTTAATTGTACCTTTGGAGTTGAAANTTAGCGTGTTAACAATGCATTCAGCGATACAGGCGACAATTGCTACAGAAAACCACATTGAACCATGGAAATTCTTCCACAACCACAATTTCTTAAATGTACAGACTGGACTTGACCCTGCGATTTTTGCTCATAAGATGGATTCAATGCGACAACATTTTCATTTAGTGCCATTTCGTAGTGTATAAAAGGGTCCATTGTCTAGCAGGTTTAACCTCTTGTTTTACTGGGTTTGCTTGGAAAAGACGAGCAGTCCTCGCATTGTTTAAATTGTGCTTTGCATTTGAGATCACCACCGATAACACTGATTTAATTGTACCTTTGGAGTTGAAAATTTGAATTTAAACCTCTGCTTTGTGTATTATTGTTAAGGTTAATTTTTTTTGTATATCAAGAGTCGAACTTTTATTTGATTTAATGTTAACCGTCAATTCTAATTACTTTTTTACTTATCCAGCAACGACTACGGGATACTAGTCTTCATACCAAAAGGAGACTAGCCAATCTGGTTTCGGAAACGGAAGGCGTTAAGTCAAGACTTGAAGGCCTCATTACAAAACGAGTTCCCATTAGTCCTGACTATGAAGCCTATCAGATCTTAAGAAGAACGTCTCGGTCGTATGCATCAAACAACCAAAAGCACCCCCAACAAGAACCCGAAGAATCATCACCACAACAAGCAGAGTCAAAGCCGAGGACTCAGATTTCAATATCTGTTAGTAGTTAGAATTATCTCACAAATGGGTTTTTGATAAAAGAGAGCAACAAAATTCAGTCGATTAGTTTGGCAATTATGTTTGCAGCGGAACCAAGAGATTTTGTTTTGCCTCCCAGGCATGTCATGTAATCCAGTGCCGCAGTACGTAAGGAAGCCTTTGCTGCTGTTAGTTTGACGCCTGGAAGCCAGCTAGTGTAGTTTTCATTTTGTACCTGAACATTGTAGAAAGAAGTTAATAATGCACAGGGCATTATCGATTGTGTATCACTAAATTTTCTTTATTTGTTCATTGACGTTTTGGTGGGATTTTTTTCGTCCTTTTGAAATCGTTATGTATGGTATCAAAAAGACTATAGTGGTTAAGAGCGTACATTAGTGGCTATCTTTTTGTAGTTTTTACCTATGAAAATGACGTTGAAAATACTAGCAAAATAGTCAAAGTACTTGGCAACATGGGTTAAACAACTTTCCTTCAAGAAACCCCTGGAACATGGTCACTTTTGACACATCGGTTACAGCCACTGATATTTTAGAGAAAGTTTCATGTTTTTTAAATACGGTTGTGCTTATAATACACGTTTAATGAATACCTGGGCCCTTATTTCTTCAAATTTGTCAGATAATTAATTTGCCTCTTCAGAAACAAATAACTTTTTGTCCAGAAATTTTCCTTTGGTTTTTTCATCACTATATTACTATAGACAATTTCTATTATATGGAAATCAGATTTTTTTTGTTGGTCTTTAGCCAAAGTATTTTCACTGTCGCTCCAGTCCAAAATCCTCATATTTGATTGAAGACCTCCGCTTTCTCTTTAAATGATTGGTACATTTCGAAACTATAAATTAATTAGATTACGTGAAGCTAATGCGATGCTCAGAGGACTATTTGAATGAGTGCACGACTACTCTATTTGACGAAGTGTCACCGATTAATATTTTTAATTGAATTATGCCAGCCCTACTGTAGCTGAATACAATTACTTCATAGTCAATGTATAAACTAATAATAATTAAAGACTACAGAGAATTCATGTTTTACTTTATTTTAGTTTACGTATGAGGTCATATGCGATAGAAAGGCCTGCGGTAAGTTCCTTTCTGCTGGTGAATGCAGAATGTAGACGGGGATATGTGTAGTTAACCCTTTTCATCTTGTAGGCAGATATATCTGGCTCAGGCAGGGAGAGAGAAAAAGAAAGAAAGCGAGAGACAGACAGACAGAGACAATGAGAGACACACAGAGAGATTCACTCAAGTTATTTCTCCATTTTCTCTTTGTTTATCAAAAGCTGGCGATACGATAACTATTTTGTCAGCTGTAAAATATATACCGTACCCGTGTTCTAAAGCTGCAGTTTGTAGACATTAGTTGTTGAAACCAGTAAAAGAGTAGTGGGATGTAGTGGATGGCCAAAGACCACATCTGAATGTCACGGCATCCTTGAGAATTCTTTGGACTTTTTAAAATAAACTGCTCTTGCGTTACGGTGTTTTACAGTATATTAGTCATGCGAAAAACCACTGTTTGCCAACAAACATGCTTGGAATGAAAGGTTTGCTTAGTGCTTTCATAAAAAAACGAGTAAATATTAAGTAATTACAGCATTCAATTTAAGACGGCGCCTCTTAGCGTCGCATTGAGGTTAAAATGACTCATGCCATTCCATACATAAAGACATTTACACACAATTACTGTAACCGTAGATGATAAATCCTTTCACAAGAACTTAATAATTGTCTGGAACTCGAGAGTCGTGCCCTTTCTACGACAGCTATCAGCTAACTAAACATTTTAGATTCTAATTTGAAATTTTGTATTGTCTTTTTGAAATGTGCATCGGAAAAGGATCTGTTTTCAGAACTTTTTCTTCATTCACCCTTGAGGAAAAATTCCAATAAAATTCTTTAAATAATAACATATATCTTGACAACGAAAGACACCTCATGAAATTGGTTTTTCTAGTCACTGTAGGGAACACACAGGAACGTACCTCGTGGTGCCTACAGAAGTTAAGATGGTTGGACATTATTTGATCTCGAACCCAAAGAAACTGTCGGGAAAAGGACATGGCAATCCTAGATGCTGGAAAAGCAAAGACAACCGAGAGAAAGCCGAGAACAGAGGTATCTTGGTAGCCATTCTGTGCATTGCATACCACATTACAGGATATAATATTTACAAAACTATTGATGAAATGGTTCTGGGAAGAAATTAGTGCAAGTAACAGATATAATTTATATGGTCAGTAATTTACTGGGTAATTTCTTAGTAACCAGACTTACTAAGATCTCGTCAATTGTAATTAAGAGTTGATAAGGATTTGCAAAAGATCAATTAGCTAGGAAATAATAAACAGTGAACATACTAGAAGTGCGGAAGCGCCATTTTGACTAAGACATTGCGTGTAAATAAACAGTTGACAAAAAAGAGAATGGAAATGCAAAAGTGTAAGCATTGATCTAATATCAAATCAACAACAAGCACCATAAATATTTACACATAAATTAAGCTGTCTTCCCCTGCAAAAGCCAATACTTCTAGTTTTCAAAGACTGGTGAATGAAGCATGATAAGCACCGGAGCTAATTCAACCATACATTTAACAAGCAGTTAATACTTGAAAGGAGAAGCTAGTCACATTAGATAAATATTCATCATAAAGGTCAATCAAAAAATTTCATTCTCTTCTTAGTATTGCTAAATGGTTATGTAATTTGTAGGTGTTTACTATTGATCTTATCGAAATTCACTTTAAGGTAAGCGTAACATGTTTTTAGGGAATGTTTTGGGACAATGGTCGCAAAAAGGCTGCAATTACTGACAACGAAAGAGTTTATATTTTTTCTAGTTGATAATGTGTCTGAAATAGAGACAGTCAGCATGTTTTCACTGCCATTTCTATGATGGTCACACTTGAACATATACTTAAAAAATATTTAAAAAACCTTGTTCTTTAAGCCATGTTGTGATTGAGAAATTTACTCTTACAAAAAAAATTGGCAATAGCATAGAGTTTTTACTTTCACAATAATGAAAAATACCGATCACATAATACAACGTTTCATTCGTACACTCCACCACGTTTTTTAAGGGGTACCAAAAGGTTATATTGTTCATTGACATCAGAAGGAGTTTGGGTGGACGGACAGGTCTTAACGGTTGGAAGCTGCAAGTCGCATCCTTAAGACAACAGCTCTATGGCTAAGTTAGAGAAAGGGGCGGGTTAAAACTCTCAGAGAGAATGACCAAGTGTTTTTAAATCTAGGTGATTTAAAAATACTTGGTCTAACATAACGGTTTTATTTCTAATAGAAGATACTGTTTTAACCCGGTCTTTGTTACAGAGTTGTGAGGAAAAACGTTTACCCAAGTCAAAATGGAGAAGGGACAGTAATCCTTTTCTTAGCTACGTTGAAAAGAAGATAAATATATATAGATACATATATACATACATACGTACATAATGATTGCTCTTTCTTGACAGACGTTTGCTGTCTCTTCAATTTGATACTGTTTCCGTGCGTACGTGGATGACTCTTGAACCCAGCTTCTGTCTTGCATGAACGATCACAGACATGACAAATGAACTTTCCCACTTTTGGAGCTGCATACAGATGAGCTTCATTATGAATCTTAAAATGTCCCGTCAGACCCCTTGCTGATTTGTAGATTAGACCACAGGTAGTCCAACTATGCATAGATGGACGAGGTTTTCTCAAAAAATTGTTGATCTTGCCTTCGACTGTGTGACTTACGATGGTTCACCAGTCCAAAGTTTGATAAGAGAAATTTACCACACACAGTACACTTTATTTCCTCCTGAAAATCAACAGGCACTGTTCTTTCATCGTGCTTTCTTAGAGCACGCTATAATACAGCATGACCTACACGCCACTCTTCAATTTTTTTACATCCTTCCCTGATTTTTCTTCTCCATTGGAGACGGTCTGCAGTTTTTACTTCCCAGTTATTCACATCAATCTCCAGTAGTTCCAAATTGCTCTTCAGCACATCCTTAAACCTTTTTTTCTGCTTGTGTTATGGTCTTTTTTCCTTTTGATAACTCACCAGAAAACAACTGTTTAGGGAGTATTTCAGATTCCATCCTGACAAATTGTCTGCTCCATCGAATCTGATTCTGGATGATACACATCTCTATGCTATTGCTGTTGGATCGTTCAAAGACTGCAGAATCAGGTAAGAAAGTATTCCAACTGATGTTAAGAATTCTCCTGAGACAAGTTTGATGAAACCTTTCCAAAAGCTTGAGATGTCGCCTATGTTTAATCTATGGTTCTGAGCTATATAACAAAGAAGTAAGCACACATGCTTTATTAACACTAATCTTTGTCTTTGATGTAATTCCCCGATCTGACCATACCCGTTTCTCCAACTTACCAAAAGCAGAACTGCCTCTGGCTCTTCTGTGATTTATTTCATCATCCAGAGTGCAATTCCTGCTTAGTGTACTACCAAGATATACAAAACTATCAGTAACCTTTAACCTCTACCCATAAACTAGAATATGTGATTAAGCATATGGGACTCCAATCGGAGGAGAAAACATAACGTAAGCCTTCTTGAGACTGATAGTGAGGCGAAAAGCTTTCCAAGCACTTGAGGGTTTGTTTATAATCAGCTGCATTTCCTCTGAATATGCAACAAGATCTGCATCATCTGCATACAAAAGCTCACGGACAAGATTTTGAAAAATTTTAGAGCCCGAATTGAGACCCCGAAAGTTAAAAGGCTTGCCTGATGTTCGAAACCGTACGTCATGCCCCTATATCACAATCCTTAAAAGCATGAAAAAGCATCACAGCAAAGTAGATTGAAAAAAGAGTAGAGATAGTATGTCACTCTATTTTACACCATTCTCAACTAATATTGGTTCTGAAAGTCAACCATTGAAGCTTACTCAGGCCTTCATCTTAAGGTGTAACTGTTTAACTATCTCTACAAAATCCGTAGGACATCAAAGTTTCATAAGAATCTTCCAGAGTGTACTACGATTGATGGTATCAAAAGTTTTGGTCAGATCAATAAAGACTCGATATAATGGTACCTGCTGCTCCATACATTTCTCCATACGTTGGCAAGCAGTGAAGATTGTATCCATTGTTCAGCTCGGAAACCACACTGAGTCTCTGGAGTGATAGTAGGACAGATACAAATCATGTACCGATTTGACAGACTCGTTGAAAGAACTTTTCCCACCGCTTTAGGTAGCCCGATGCCTCTATAGTCGCTACACACACATACTTCATTCCCTTCCCTTTATAAACAGAAAGCATTATCGCATCCACCCAATCTTGAAGAACAGTCCTGCCATGCCTCACAGCAAGGACGAGCATATGAATTGCATTAGCAAGGTTATCTCCTCCAAACAGCAATAATTCGATGGTTATCCCGTCCAATCCTGGTGCTTTCCCAGTGTTACCTTCTTCCATGGAATTTTTTGTCTCATCGATACTGGAATCTGTCATCATCTCCTCAACGATGTTCTTTTGAGGTAGATCATCAATAACCAATTCATTCATATCTGATGGATTATCAAACAGGTCAGTAAAATGTCCAACGTGCCATAATGCTTTCAGCATCTTTGAGAAGGGTTGAACCATCTTTAGATCTCAAGGGCACCATTCTTGAAGGTTGTGGTCCAAACACTTCTAATTTTTCTGTACAAAGCTTTTAAATCTTTACAGTCATATGCTTTATGAATGTTGGCTTACACGTAGGACCACCATCTGTTTTTTATGTGTCGAATCTCATGCTGCAGGTTCAAATTTTCTTCCTTGAAAGCTCTTTCCATACATGCTCTGGTTGAACCGGAATTACACAGAAATTTCTCATGAATCCTCGTTTTCGCATCCAGGAAAATATCCAGGTAATTGCAACATCATTCTCATCAAACCAGTCTCTATGTTTAGTCTTTCTAAGGCCAAGTACATCAGCACTTGTGATTTGAGCTACTCCCAAGTTCCATCAAGTGTGATGTTATTAAATTTGTTTCTGGAGTTTCACGTACTTCCTCATTTAGTAACTCAGAAACATCAATGCGCTTAGGTACTTTTAATCCAGTTACTCTGACCTTCTTCCGGATATGCGTCTTAACTTTACACGAACAAGTGTATGGTCAGTACCACAATCTGCACCCCCCAAAGCTCTTACGGTATACATGTCTTAAAGGTCACGCTTTCGTGTAACGATGTAGTCTAGTATGTGCCCATGTTTTGATCTAGGATGTTTCCATATCACCTTGTGGATAGGCTTTTGTTGAAAGAAGGTGTTACATACCGCTAGCTTAAATTCCGTGCACAGCTGGAAAAGAAGAAGGCCATTATCATTTGCCTTAACAAGACCATATCTCCCACACTGAAATAAAAGACATGTAACGACCACAACTTAAAGGCACCCTTAGACAATAATTCAATTACTAATTCCATAAGGTTGATCCAACTTGGTTGTGATCTGTGTCCGTATAGCAAAACCTACTCCTCCATCCTTTTTTATTCCTTCAGGCTTGCCTCTCCAGAAAAGCTCCTATCCGGCACCTCTTTCAGTAAGCTGATCTTCTTCACTTAACCGAGTCCCAGATAAAGCAGCAATGTCTGTGATAGTTGTTTCTTGGGAAATAACTTAGGGGTATGCTTCATGGACCATAAACATTGATCATGCTCAGATATGGGTCACGTGCACGCATCAGACTTTATACCTTGCATGTTGTAAGGATGTTATTGAGAGCACTTGAACTTGATCGGGGTTTTTTGTTGTCGGGCTGAACAGACGTATGGAATAAGCCAAGTGGAAAACTGTGAATTCGTGTTCTTTCTTCTTGTACAATGTCTACTTTGTACCCAGCCAGTTTTCTGGCGACAACAGCTGTTCTTCCTTCTGGATGAGGAAACTCGTCACGATCCGGAAGTGTTCTTACATTCCAAGCAGCAATATTCAATTTAATTCTCTCTTTTGTTTTAATGGTATTTTTTACTTTTGTTTCCCCTGCAAGTTTGAACAGCCGTCAGCTGCAGGTAGCTGCAGGTAGCTGACCAGCTTCTGGTTGAACAGACGATGTTTAGGTCACCTTTTCTAGACCCTTGCCATACTCTGGATGAGAAACGGTGTCCCTAAAAAAGACTGCCCAGTCGCAAAAAGCCCCACCCAATTTAGTTCCTGTTCAGCAGAACTAACAACGATGTTAAGAGCCTAAGCTTTGAGCCGCCTGTGTGCAGAATTGTGACTGCATACCTCCAACTTGTTAAGTCTGTACAAGTCGCCACCACTCCATTGCCACAGGACTATTGAAGAGATATCTATACATAAAAGACGTCAATAACATATGCTTGTACTACACATTATATCACCATATGAGCATCCACAGTTATGATCCTATGACAAGCAGCTGTAAGATAACTGGTAACTATATCAGCCACAGGTTTCACTGAGTGCCCTTCAGAGGTTTCAGTGTCCTTCTCTTAGAGAGACGGTGATGATGATTAGATGGTGCAACAGAAACTAAGGGGTCTCTCACTCCCAAACCCAGTAACTTCCATTGAAGCTGTTTACCTTAACCATTGATGATAAATCGTTCATCTACTTGAAGTGCTGTGCAGCTACCAAAGCATCGGTTTGTTGGTGATTGCCAGCTGCACAAACGATATCCTGCTGCCGATATCTTTACCCGTGACCCTGGTGAGGTGGCTTTTGGGTGCTATGCCTTGCCAAAGGGCAACCCATTATTTTGTCTGCCGCAGCTTAGTTCAATATTCGCCGTTAACCCCCACGTCTGGAGACCTTTTCTCTATCCCCAGCCTGGGGACCCGGTGGATGGGTGTTGTCATCACCACACCACATACATACATACATACATACATACATACATACGTACATAAATACATACATACATACATGCAAACATACATACATACATACATACATACACACTTACATAAATACATACATACATGATTGGTCGGTCTTGTCAGACGACTGCCTTTCTTTTATTTCCTTCTTCTGCAAGCTCTTGCTGCCGATGTAGTCCTAAGTGGCTCTTGAGGCCTGCAAGCGACTTGCACATTAGTGACAGACGTAGCATTCCAAGTGATCCCTCGGGATGGCAGCAGCAGGATTTTTATCTCCATGAATCCTGAGATTTTGCTTGAGTCAACACGTCGATTTACAGATTTTGGGCCAGAGTGGACATGAGTAAATGGAAGATTCAGAAGTAGTAGCAGTAAGGGACACAACAGGAATGACTCTGGGTCTAGCGATCTGATGACACTTCTGATGATTCATCAGTTCTGCCTAAGACAAAAGAAACTGACCAAACGCTTTACAAGACGGAACAGTTCCACAGTCAGCTGGCACAAGTTAATGCCTCCTGCAGATTTTCTTTTGTTTAACTCTGCTCTTTTCATTCAACTTAGCACCTTGAAAGATAAAACCTCTTCAATACTCGCGATCAGCAGTTAATGTCTTCAAGGTGTCTTCAGCAATCTTCATGTGCTTCTGGTTCTCCTTAACAAATGTCATTGAACCTTTTTCGTGACTTACAGTGACGTCCTTTACCAGATGGAATATCACCTTAGAACAGCTGTACAGCGAGCCTGGAGTCGTCCATTTGTATTAATTGGCCAGCACAGCGTATCTGACTTCTCAACACCATTGACGAAATTCTTATAGTCTTTGCTTTGGACAAGACAGTAGTGTCGGGTGTACGACTCTTTCATTTGATTCTAAGAATGTGTCTGAGACAATCATGGTAAAATCTCTCAAACAGCTTGATTTACGACTGATATAGGGTTCATGTCTTTAAAGCATTCAAAAGAGTGGCCAACACACAGGTTTTACAGAAAGGTTTTACAGAAAGGTTGATTTTAAGAGTGAGATAACCGTCAGACCAAGCTCTGTCTTCTAATTTGCGAAAAAACCCTGACATTTTGCTGTTCCTTTTGTTGATTTCAAAATCTATCAATTTCTTCTGATAGCTAACCAATGAAATTTACACTAGCCTTCATAGAATGATGTAACTGTCTGACTTTATCAACAAATGTAGGTGTGCAGCCATATTTGCCTAGCACCTTCCAGAAAGCATAACGATTGACAGTGTCAAAAGCCTTGGTTAAGTCTACAAATTTTTGACAAAGAGATAGACGTTGCACTTTACATTTCTCATTGAGCTGCTCGGCGAAGAAAATCGTGTCGACAGTTTCACGCCCAGCATGAAGACCATACTGGCTCTCAGAAATAATCTCCTTGCAAATACATATCTGTAGCCAATTCAAGAACAGTCTCGCAAACACCTTTCCAACAACTTAAAGCAATAAATTCCGCAACTGTTATCACAAATTGACTTCTTGCCTTATTCTTTATGTAGAGACAAACATAATCAGAGAGTGTACTATCCTGTGAAAGTTTACACTACCATGGACCTATAACTTAACTGGAATGCCATCAAGACCTGGTGTTTTGCCTGTGGTAATCTGTTTATTGCTTCCAATAATCTCTGTGACAGATGGCTAAATATCTATCTTGGGGTGTAAATCTTGCTGGAGAACACTATCCACAGTGGTATCATACACAACAGAAGGGTTGCAAAGGAGAACCTGGAAACTCTCAAACCAGCGTCCCATTATTTTATCAGGGGTCTTCAGTAAAGAGATTTCCTCCTTTGTCAAACAATGTGTGATGAAGGAACGTCTTGGACCAAAAGTCTGCTGTAACAAGTCATAGAACATTGCAGTTGTCTTTCCTGTTGAAAGCCAACTATATTTGCTCAGACAGATCTGACCACCACTTATTCTTAATCTGAAGCAACCGCCGCTGAAAACTCCTTTTCACATTAAGGAAATTTGCAGCATGATGTAACCTGTTTGAAGATGAACTTCTTCTCTCTTCATTAAGGAGGGCATTCACTTCATCAGAGTTACCAACAAGACCAGTCCCGATGCTTTATCACTATCCTTCCCAGAGTATCAACCCCTCCATAAAGATTATGTCTTTAAATTTTTTCCATTCACAACTTGAGAAATCTGTCTATTCAAAAGTTGATCTCAAAGCGTCTCTTTAAGTGACATCCTTTAACTTGGAAGCATCAATGCGTTTTGGTGTCCTGACTCCCATTGAAGTGTTATGGCAAATAGAAATTGTGACTTTAGCCTGAGCCATTACATGATCTGTGTCACACTCTGCTTCGCGCATTGTCCTGACCTTGCAAAAATTCCTAAGGTCATTGCGCCCAAAGACTACAAAGTCAAGTAGGTGGCCATGCTTTGACTGAGAATGGCATTAAGTCGCCTTGTGCTCCACCCTCTGATAGAAGAAGGTGTTGGTAATAACCAGATTACGTTCAGTGCAGAGCTGGAGCAGCAAAAACCATTCAAGATGATGTTACCAATCCCATGAGATCTCAAAGGCTTGCATGTTTCCTTGTCAAAGTCAATACGAGCATTAAAGTTGCGAAGGATGATTTTCTTTTCACCTTTCGTAATGTTAGTAACAAGTGTTCTAAGGGCGTAATAAAAGGAAGTGAATCTTCCTCAGGAGACACAAGTGCTGTTGCATAAAGCAAGAGAAGAGTCATGTATCTGCCAGCATTGAGAGGAAACCTCAGCTTCAATATACGTTCACGGACACCTACTGCATGTTCAATTTTGTTTACAATGTATTCTTCACTACTAAACCTGCCACCAGCTTCATGCTTCCCTTTCTCAGATTTTCCATCCCAAATTACAGTGTAACCTTACTCAGGCTTTATAAGTTGATTTTCTTCAAAAAAACCGAGCTTCAGGTATAACAGCAATGTCCACATTGTATCTTACCAGTTCATTAGATAAGATAGCATTTTTTCGCTCAGACCTGTTTCCATTGTCTATTAGTGTTCGTGCATTCCAGCAGCAGAGTTAATGTGTGAGTCTTTTGGTACAAAATATACCTCTATTTCTGTTCCTACAGATAAGGACAGCAGTCACTTTCAGGAAAGTGACCACAGATTAAGGCAGCTTTGTTTAGACATATTTTCTTGTCCCTCCCTGCTTTGGGTGAGTAGTGCTATCCTGGAAAGGCTGCTCAGTAACATAAGGCTCCACCAAGCTACACACCTGCCTTGGGTGATGTAAACAGCGATGTTAGGATAAGGTCCATGCCACCTATGTACAGATATATGACTACATGTTTCCGGCTTGTCAAGCCTACACGGGTCATCATTCCTCCAGTTGAAGTCTGAAGGAATATGTGTACAATCCTTCTACAGTGACGAAACCTTGTACAACAGCAGAGCTACTCTCTCGGTATAGATTGCCTGGTTCCAGAAATAAGCAATATTAGGCAGCTGGCGGCATTTCAACTGCAGGTGTTTGATCAGAGCATACTTTCTCCTAGATGAAATACCAACCAAGGCTAACGAGATTCACCTACCCAGAGCAAACTTGTTTTCAGGCGCAAGTAACTCACCTTTTACTCCTCCTTCTGTTAGTTTGAAACATATCCGCCACGAGAAGGTCAGGAGCTGTATTTTGTTGTCAGAGGCTCTTTGAGACACTGTCACTGGGGCATTTTTTAGACTACACATTGCTCACACATGAATTCACCTAAGCGATAACAAGCTTAGAAATATACATACATGATGATTGCTCCATCTTAAGAAATGATTGCTGTCTGTGACTTCAACTGTTGTCAGAAATATTTCTGTCTTTTCTTGTATGATCTTCTAGATGACTTTGGAGACCGGCCTCTAATCTGCAATGCTTGAAACATAGGTGACGGAGGAAAGAAGTACTTTTCCACTAGGATCACTTTGTGGAATATGGTGTCTGTATACAGCCATGTGTCTAGTGAGGCTTGGCGCTGATTTCCACACTTTTCCACACATCAGACACGACAGATTGTCTGGTCTGGGAGGGAGTTTAGAAAGTGCCCTTGATCTGACATGGGAATTCAGATGATTGACAAAGTCATCTTTTGACAGAAGAACAGGGTCACATTTGTCACAATTCCAGCTCTTTGTCCCTCTATCAAGGTTGCTCTGCCAGCCTCTGCTGTATCTACACAAGGTCAAGACGCATGTACAAATGACATGTCAATGTGTCATCAATAGAGGAGCAGGGGTTCAAAATTGCCCCTCTCGCAACAGGAAGAAAACAATGAAGGAAGAATTCCCAAGTAAATACATTAATACTTGTAAATGATTGTAAATGACTGTAAATGACTGATTTTGTTCAAATGGTCAAAAATAGAAAACTTTTAGCCGGGAGCTGGGCATAATAACGGCAGGCATGATCATTGTTAAACTATGTGCAGACTGGTTTATAATATTAAATACATGTCCGTTAATCTTAACTTTTTGATGAGACTTGTTCACTGTAGCACCTAACGTTTCGGGGTATATTCTGGTTTAGTTTTTAAAAGGCGAATAAAAAGTGGTGCACGAAGTTTTCAAATTTGTAAAGAAATTTACAAAGTGGGCGCACAAGGATAGATGAATTGTGAAAACAAGAAAAGAATGGCTCAAAGAGTATTCTTGCAGTGTCCATCACAGTGGAATACTCAAGGAGAGGCTCTTGAGGCAATTTTAAATAATTATGACAAGTTAATGAACCTTTGGCACTGGTCTTTTGACACCTTTCATGGCAGTGACATAAAGGTGAAATTTTATGGTGTTTAGACAAATGAGTCTTTGGATTTCTGTATGAATGTTTATTATTTAAATAAAGCTATAACTTAAAGAAAACACTGTAAACGCAAAGATATGAGCTGAAAAAATGTTAATGCTAATGCTATTTCACAAGATGTTGTTAAGACAATGCTGAAAGACTGTGACAAGCATTCTAAAAATAAGTTTTGGAAAGAGTTGGGAAAGAAATAAAGTCATAAAAGCCAATGAGACAAACCCAGCAGAAAGAAGGTACGCAGACGTGATGATGGAAATACAGATGCAGATTATTTTCCATCGATATCCCTAAATTATTATCGTCGGATATACTTACAAACACTGAAGAAACAAATTGCACCAAAGTAAAGTAAGAACAACTAGATTTTAGAAAATACCTATCTTTGTAAGTAATTTTATTCAAAGTAATTGAAAGTCAACCATGAGCAAAAGAGTTGTATGATTTGTGGTCCATTTTTGGTCGTGAAATTGGTGTATAAAGGTTGGAGAACCAGTTGTCCCTTTTGACTTAAAATACATTGCCCAGAAATCTAGGAACTTGACTATCGTGGAAGGCTGGAATGTCGGAATTCCTTAAAGTTGTTATGATTTTGCTTGTAATCCCAGCAACAAATGCCGTTAGTGGAAGGTTATTCTCTACTTTAAGGCAAGCAAAATCATATTTGAGAAGGACAACAACAGCCAAATCATCTTACAGAAGGAAGAGTCGACAGTGCACACACTTAGTTAGTGTTGCAAAGGAATCGAGAGCAGGAAGCAAACATTTGGACACTTTAAAAGACAGAGGTTTGGATTTTAGGGTAACTGTAGCAGTTAAATACTCATAAGCATAAGTCTTGTTAAAAAACATTTGCAGTTAAAGCGTATTTGTGGTCTTTTTTTATCTGGTAGAATAAATTCTACATTAACATGGTTAACGAAAACAGAAGTTTTATAGAAATACAAGTCAAGAGAAATGCACTATGTTGTTTAAGTTTGATAAGAGAATAAGCATATTCAACTCAAATAATAAGCTTTATCGCCAAACAGACAGCTGTGCAATGGGCGAGATTGTCAGTCACCAATTTGATATATCTAAGATGTAAAATAAAGTGACTATATCTAAAAAACCTTTGTTTTAAAGACTTTACGTTGATGATTTCATAAACAGACGTAAAAGCAACCAGGAAGACAAAATGTACCAAGTAATAAAAGTGTACTATCGAAACATCAAATTTACGATTAAAAGACTTCATCAAAGTTCTTGGTTACTAATGTTCACATTGAACACAAAGAGTTACAACCAGCGTCCATAGAAAATCTTCCAAACTGTCCATAAACTGGTCATCAAGAGTCCTAAAATATGAACATAGTGCTAATATAAGTAACTTTAATTAAACAATAAGAGCAGCTGACAAATTAGATAGAGAAATAGTAGAGAAAAAAGAAGTTTATTAAAGAAAATCATCTTAAGCGATTATAATATGGTTACTCAAAAACAAAATAGATTTAGAGGTATAATCATTCATAAATTCTTCTGAATTAAATGATATGAAAAAAAACATTTTTTTGTTGATAGGATTGTCATTTTTTTGAAAAGAACAAAAAAGTTTTAAAAACATTTTTAAAACGATTTTTCATGCTGGACCACTTCCAGCATACTAAAAAATGTAGTTCTGAATATATTTATGACAAGAAGACCCCGCTCCCTTGGCTTTCAACCGAATGCTTCTGCACTTTGCAAAGAATAGCGTGTGGTTGATAAAGATTGTACAGGAAAATAGGTTTATCACTACTTTTGGAAAGAAAGAGACAATAGAAGTGGTGAGGTAGTGTTGCACCAAAACAGTTGGACTATAACCCTCATCTACCATGGAAAATACCAGATTTTGCAAAATAGAAAATTTAGAATTAAAATTTGCCTTACATTTTGATATTGAAAGAAGAAATTGTTTTTTTCAATTTTGATGTTGAAAAAAGAAATTCTGCTGAAATTTAGTTGTTGTTTTTTTATCTTTCATCCTAAGCCACTTCAGCACAGAGGGGTTACTTTTCTGAATTCATTTTCTTTCTTTGTATCTTTCTTTTTTTATAATTTATTGAATTATTCCCTCTCCCAATTCTATCTTCGAAAATATGTACAGTATACCACTAAAAAAGGAGAAACAAATTTCGATTGGGGTTATTACATTTGACCTGAGCGGTTTAAAACAGACTCTTTTTGAAACAATAGTTTTGTAGGAATGAACAATTTTCGACTTCGTTGAGTAATTATTCGGAAATGCCATTCAATAGTGTTGACACTTTGAAAACAACTAAGGTGAAGATCAAATTCTTTGAGAAAGACATCACAGGTTTTGTGAGCCACCCTTGCAGTTATTTTTAGACATGATGCCACCATCTTGTTCAACAGCAACAACTTGGTCAGAGACCTCGAGATAAACAGGCAAGAGAAATATTTCACAGTTTTGCGCCGGCGGTTTGTTTATGGTTTGTTGATGCACTTTAAAGAAACTTTTAAAATAAGAAAGCAACTTGGTTTGTACCAAAGCTTTGAGGACAGCCAACTCTTTTACTTCTAGCATATTGTGGTTGAAGATTTGGATGAGCAATCATGTTTTCCAGCTCAGGAAATATGGAGAGTATCCTTTGTTTTTACACCATTTCACAATTTGCTTGAAGTGTTATTTTTCTCTTTTGCGTTTGTTGCTATGATAAAATATGAAGTTGGGATAACCATAGAATAGAAGGTGAGGCAGAAATTGGCGTAAGGATTAGAATATAACTTTAAGAAATCTTATCTTATGAACGATCCGCTGTCAATTTTAAGAACTTTTGCGTTCATGTAATCAACCAATAGATGCTTTGGGTTTGATGTGAATCACTCATTTAAAGCAAGCAAGCAAGGAAACAGGTCCCACTTTAATTTTTTGGCGTTAAATTTAATACATAAATGCACTTATATATATAGTGTATCTATTAAATACACGGTATGAGATAGGCTTGCGGCTTTTGTAGATTTGTAGAGAGTACTTTTTATTTTAAGCACCATATTGATTGTTGTGTCCATCAAGTCGACCTTTACGTCAATATGCAGAGTCATCAAATTTAATTCATACTCAGTTTTATTGAAACTTACGTTCAGTTTGAATTGTATTGTATGTATTTATTCGCCACTAACAAAAAAAAATATACAAATGTTCAAAGGTAAATGTTAAAAACCTAATACATGAT
The DNA here is from genome assembly GCA_003991215.1 of Morbakka virulenta. Taxonomy (NCBI): domain Eukaryota; kingdom Metazoa; phylum Cnidaria; class Cubozoa; order Carybdeida; family Carukiidae; genus Morbakka; species Morbakka virulenta. The sequence continues at coordinate 2,970,047 of RDPX01000021.1, read as the reverse complement.
GTTGTCGAAAATAGTTAAAAAATAAGAGTAAACAGAAACAAAAAAGAACGAAACAAACAGGCGGGGTGGTAATCTAGAGAAAGAGTGGCAGGGGTAGCATAATACAGATCATGAAGACCTTATTTTCATTATGGGCCATTCATGGATTAGGACAATCTACTGAAGGGAAATGTAATTGCCAATATTTCTTTGTGTCCAAGGTGAGCATATTTATCTCTTAGAGGCCAGTATCAATCAACTGTTTTAGCTAACTCGATGTTTACTTGAAAGGACTTAGCCCTACAGAACAAACGACGTCAACAGTACAAAAATGATCAGTAATAATTAATGACAAGATATCTAACCACTCCATTCTATGTGTTCTGGATTTTTTAATACTAAATAGCCTAGTAAGTTGACTTAATACACTAAATTTGATGGCTTGTACATGAAGTTTCTATCATAACAAACAAGTTAAAGACTGTATTTTAGTAAATTATTTCCTGGTGTTGAATGGCAGTTTGAACAGTAAGTTATAAGAAACATGTGAAAACTATGCATCAAATGATAACATAACAAGAAATGTACCAACTTTTGAATTGAATTTATGATCTTTTTATATAATTCTAGCTACCACTTTGATGGTAATTTGTTTACCTTTGAAATGCACAGAAAGAAAATAACTTCCCATGGAACAAGAATTCTATATAGTCTTGGGTTATTTAGGAGTGAAAAATGCCATGAGACAAAATTTTAGAAGAATAATTAAAACTACTATGTTTCATATTTATTGTTTGAGGATACTTTGAAAGCAGAAATAAAATTCAGTTCATTTGAATGTATTGATAGCAAGCAGTATTACCTGTTTGTTGGCCATGAATAAGATTATTTTTATGATATTTTTATTACCTGTGCTAAGTTGTCAGGAAGTTAACTTTTAGGTTGTAGCCCATAATGAAAGTAATTTGATGCTTGAATGTATCCATTTGTATTCTTTTTTTTAATTTCAAATATCTAAAGTTCTTTACCACCCCTTAACTTCTGAATTGCATAGTCATTGGACAACTCCACACATTGATAAATTTTTAAGTTTATTATGAATGTTTAATTTGACTAAAGAGTGTATGGTAAAGCTATCTGCTTTTTGTTCCTTATTTTAACATGAAGGTGCTTTTAAAATTTTTGGAGATCTGAAGAATTTTGAAGGTAGAGTCTCTTACACCTAACAAAAAAATTGTTTGAAATATTGGGTTTTGAAATTGTCTTCCTCTGCTGGCACTGATTCTGACTCTTGCAGGTAGGGCATTGGAATTTCAAATTACCATGTAATCCTGAGCATCACTTGTGGTACCAATGCTGGCAAGAGATACACAGAATCACGTTTTGAACAACTCCCCTTCCACACACTTCATATGGAAATCTGCCTGACCTGATAACTTCATTTTTCTTTCCTGTCACCATAATCTTAGTCTTTCCAATGTTGACCTTTATTCCTCTTCTTGTTATTGCCTGCCTCCGGTCCAAAAACTTCTGCTCAACCTCCTTATTCTCTGGAGACAGAACCAGGTCATCCTCGCACAGCAGTTCCCATATATCACTCTATTATTGCCTTATCCATTACCAGTATGAACAGCAGAGAACTCAGGGTCCAATCCTGATGGATTCTCACCTTTATGGGAATCTCCTCATGACACCCCACCAGCAACTCTCACTCCCAACTCAGAGTCTGTGTCTAGCATCATTACCAGTTGAACAGATGTTCAGAAACCAGGTGCCTTCTCAGAGCATCTGATTCTCATACTCCTCATTCAGTAATTCCTGGAAATATCTCTTCCATCTTTCTGCCACTAAGGTCTGTTCTACCTGAATGTTTCAATTGTCATCTTTAATAAAGCATGTTCCCTGAACATCCTTTTTATCTTTCTTCATTTGTGAGGCCACTCTGAAGAGCTTATTTCTTCCTTCTTTTATGTGCAGATCATTACTCCATTGTCACCAAACTTCTTTCTTTACTCTACCCACTCTTGCCTTTGCTTCTCTTTTAATTCTTCTGTATTCCTCTCTGTCATGCTCTTCACCAGTACCTTGCCTCATCTTAAAGGCAGCCTTCTTCACCTTGATGATCTACTGTACTTCCGTGCTCTACTACCAGTATCAAGTTGTAAATCAATGGGAGTGGTAGTGCTAGAGTCATTACATCTGAAACAGCTCACAATCCAATAGTGCCAAAGGTAGAGAACCTTACCTTGACAGGATGGCCTCAAAAAGTTGATAATGACAACTTACAGCCATATTGCCAGCATCAAACTGAACTTTGTGTGGATCAAGGTTGTGTACTGTGTTAATGTTACATGTGTGTTAATGTTTCAGTTAACCTGAAGAGGATAACATTCATATCAAGGTATGAGTGTACACTAATTGACATATGGTGGGGAAAATATATAATAATTCCTGCTTCTCTGCATTCCTCTCTTCTGCTTGATCTTCACAGTGGGGATTATACATATGAAGGCAATGGCACATCAATATTTATGGTGGCCAAAGTTAAACTCCAAAATTGAGGAAATAGCTTGCAAGTGTCAATTGTGTTGGGAACAAGATTTCATGCCTTCCAAAATGGCTACCTCTAATTGGGATTGGCCAGCTGGACCATGGATGAGACTTCATATGGATTTTGCAGGTCCCTTCCTGGACAAAGTGTTCTTGATTGTGGTAGACACTCATTAAAAATGGCTTGAAGTATTTCCTATGAAAACAGCAACATCAGAAACTACAACAAAAGCACTTTGCCATTTGTTTTCTCAGTTTGGACTACCAGAACATACAGTGACTGATAATGAAACGCAATTCACCAGGGCACAATTTAAGAAGTTCCTAGTTAAAAACATTAGACATACTTGTTCTGGCCTTGGACACCCTGCTACCAATGATACCACTGAATGATATGTTGGCTACTTTAAACACCTAATGAAGAAAATGAGTGATTTATCTATCAGTGTAAAAGAAAAATTGGCTAGGTTTTTGCTTTCTTACTACACTACTCCACATCCTTCTACAAATGTAGCACCCAGTATAGTGTTAATGAAATGTCAACTTTGTACCTGCCTATCTGCAGCACACCCTAATCTGCAATTAAGTAAAGAATCTGAAGTGTTGGAGAAGAACATACATTCACCAAAGTATAGCATTGGAGAACCTGTTTATGTTTTGAAGTTGAGACAAGGACCAGGTTTGATACCTGGAATTGTGGTAGATGTACTCAATAGAAACTACAGTGTACAAATAGATGGAATTGTGTCAAAAAGATATGAGGATCAGTTATGCCCTCATTCTGTGTCAATGGAGAAAAAGAACATCCCTGTTGTCACTCTGCCAAACCTAACTCTCACTGTACCAACTTCACCTCCAACCTCTTGCTCTGTCTCTGCCACCTGACAAAACATCTTCACCGTTGTCACTGTCTCCATCTGCCATCTCCTCCACCTCTACTGTGTAGAAATCCAAGAAGGAACATTTTAAGACTGATTAGATATAGAGACGAGGAAGAACAATAACAGCAACAAAGTTGTGTAGAAATTAAAGAGACTGTTTTCAAAAAGAGATGATGAGTCATGAACATTTTCTGGACAATGTTTGTACTTATTTGATAAAAAATTTTTTTATGATGTTAAATGATATTGAAATTGCCTTTTTGGATTGATGTTTTAGATTGATGTTTTGGTTGATGTTTTTGTAATGCCGTAATACTTTTCAGATCCACATGTACTTAAATTGTTGTAGAAGTAACTTTATTTTGCTCAGTTACTATTGTGTTTTATTTTTTTGTCATGTATTGCATGTTAGATTTGCTGGGATTTACTTTTGATATTTTGAAAAGTAATGATTAATATTTAAAAAAAATGTACTAAGTTGGGGGTATTGAGATAAACTAGGATTAAAGTTTTGGACTAAAGTATATTAAATTTGTGAATACATGTGCATTGCACATTATGCATGCTCAAATGTATGTTTGATATGTGCTTAGCGAATAACAGAAAGTGATGTAGATTCCAGGTAGCAGACTAGTATTATTTTTCTATACTACTAAATGCATGCAAATTCACTACAGTGGCTTTATGTCCTTTATATTTTTAAGCTTAAAATAAATAAATCTCCTCTATTAGGGAACTCCTGTTTAGTTGGGGATACCTTGTTTTTGTAATGGCTTTATTTTGTTATTCACCTGTTATTGTTTCTTGACTTGAGTTAATTTTGGTAGAACATTTATTTAATCTCAAGGTAAGGATGAATTTTTTTACAATCACCTTTATCAAAACTTGTAAAAAGCACTTTTGACTGGTAAAAATATCACTCTTCTTAACAGATACAGGTGACCATTTGATGTTAATGAGTAGGTGGTAGTTACTCTTATTCTAATTGAAAAGTACTGTATATATCAATTTTTGCAATGCATTTTTAGCCCAAATTTCATGAAACCTTAAAATTTGAATTCAAAAAGAGATTATTTGTTAAAGTAATTGTTATTAAGCTCAAAAATATTTTGTCAGGCTTTTTTCTCCCTTGTTTGTACTTAAAATTTATTCTTTAGTAAAAAACAGCAATATTGTCATTGATACTGAAAAGGGTATGGCAGAACTCAGCTTTTTATTTGGCATGGTGTATCAATAGTATATGTTGGGTACTTTTTGTGTTAAACTTTGCTTGGTAGCTCCAAAGTGGGAAACACTTTAAAACCTGGTTGTTGCCCTGATTAGAGAGGTGAAACAACATCAAGCTTTATTTTGGATTTCTGTGGTAATGACCAAGTAGTCAACTGTCAGGTTACCATGAAAAATATTTCTGGAATGTCATGTAGCCCTATATCATGTAGAAAAACAAATTTATGCTTACATTTAATATCTGTTTTTCTTTAGTTTTTTAATTACTGAGGAGCTATGGTCCTTGAATTTGCTTGTAACTAATAGTTAACCCATCATTAGTTGCAATATAATACTATTTTTTATTTCATGAAGTTCTTGGCTTATTTTTTAATAGTTTGCTGCCAAAAACTTAGACAGGCAATCAAAAAAGTGTGAAAAAGAAGAAAAGGCAGAAAAACTCAAGTTAAAAAAGGTAGGGTCTTGGGATTTATGACATTACATTGTTTTTTTTATTATAATTATAATAATAATATAATAATAATAATAATAATATTAATAATAATATATAATAATAATATAATAATATAATATAATATAATAATATATATATAATTATAATAATATTACAATTATATTATAATAATAGGAAGAGGAAGATAACAACCTTTTTGTGGTCTCTCCTGTGAGTAGCAGTTACACTGTGAAACGAATTGCTATCAGGATTGCGAACTGATCATCACATTTGCTATGGGTGGTAAAAGGATAACCCCTCGGCCCACTGCAAAATTATCTACCCCTCGTGAAAGAAAATCTACAGTTCACCTTCCAAGAAAACAACCAAAACAATGGGAATTTGGTATTGGCACATGGAATGTTTGAGGCCTCACCGCTTATGCTAAACAAGAGTCACTAAATAAAGATTGCAACCAATACAACATTGACATCCTCTGCATACAAGAAACAAAAACAAAAGAACATTTCGAAAAATCCACACCAGCAGGATATAAAATCATCCTTTTGGAACAAAAAAAAGCCAGTTTTCACGGCATGGGCTTTATAACAGGCCCTAGACTATCAAGCTGTGGGTATGAATACAAATACATAAGCGACAGAGTATGCTTTCTAGATATTAGCATACCCACTCAGAAATGTACTCCTCTCAAAACAAGAGTAGTAAACGTGTACGGTCCAACTAGTGAATGTGCATCAGCATCACCAACTATGCTCGAAAAATTCTACTTGGAATTAACATCAGCCATCAAGGTACCATTGAGATGGAAACTATTAGTTTGTGGTGATTTCAATACCAAGCTAGGAAAGCTAGCTCTGAATGACATCACTGCTGGATTACAATCCTGTATGGGATCATACAGTATAGGCAAACGTAACACAAATGGCGAAGCTCTCATAAATTTTCTCACAAACAATGAGCTATTTGCTACCAACACAGCCTTTAAAACCGGTCTTCAATCAAATGGATTATATCCTATGCCAAAAGTCAGCAACCACAGTCATACAAAATTCTCGATCATACGGAGGTACAGATACCAGTTCGGATCACAAACTAGTGGTTTCCAGGATAAGAATCAATCACCTTCATCTGGTCCATAAGCAACGACCAAAGAAATCCACCAATGAAAAAATCAACATAGAAAACAGATGAAATCGCATCTACTGATGACAGCCGTAGAATGTTCATAGCCACAAAGAAACTTTGTACCATGGAACTGACACCAGCCATCATAGTCCAGAATGAAGAAGGCAACTTCATGGGCTCAGATACTAATAAAGCAAAAATAATAAAATAATGGTTTCAATGACAATTCACTGATGATACTGACATCCCACTAGAACCATTTGAGGGAAATCCAAGACCTCTCAATAAACCGATCACTGTAGCGGAAATAGATATTGCCATCAAATACCTCCAGAATG
>RDPX01000021.1:2939429-2963278 GCA_003991215.1 Morbakka virulenta | reverse complement strand
TGCCACTGGAAATGGAATATGCAGACAATATCGACTTTTTAGATGAAGAAAAAGAACCTCTGGAAAAATTACAAAAAATTGCTGCAGAAAAACTTAAAGAAGAAAATCTATTTATGAACAAAAGTAAAACTGAGTTTACACACATATATCTTGCCAAAATATCTGAAACTGATCCAGAAGAAACACCTATCCAAGGCTGCGAAAACTGGCGTAAGTGTAAAACGTTAGGGTTCCTGCTATGTAGTTCAGCAGACATCTCTGTCAGATGCATCCAAGGCAACATAGCATTTAAATCACTATCGAAAATCTGGTCTCACCGCAATAAGATTCCGCTCAAAACCAGATTCAAACTTTATAATGTGTACTGCGTCTCCATCATGCTATATAATTGTGACAGCTGGGCTACCAACAAAGCTATGATGAATAAAATAGATATATGCCACCGTAAACACTTGTGAACGATAACAGGTCACCTATGGCCCAAAAGCATAATCAGTAATAAAGAACTGTATAAAATCTGCCAAATGGATCCTGTATCTACACTAATAGCAAAGCGAAGATTGTCTATGCTAGGTCATGTCCTATGCATGGACATCAACACCCCAACCCAGAAAGCCCTTGAATTCACCATATCAGGAGCAACAATGTATAAAGCCAGAATAGGATGCCACTCTACAAATCTTCTCAGCACCATCTGTGAAGACATCAAAAACTTCAGACTTGGGCAACTCCATACAAGAAAACAGCTCCAGAGCCTAAGGGAAAACGCAAGAGAGAAGAAGAACTGGAAACGTTTCAATGAAAGTCTGATTGCATCTATGGGATGTCCTCGACTACCAAAGAAGCAGAACACAGAGGATTATTATATATAATAATAATAATAATAATAATAATAATAATTATTATTATTATTATTATTATTATTATTATATTTTAGTAATTGTTATTATTATTTCCGGAAATCGATGTAGTGGTGTCCCTGATGAAAGCTCTCCATTGTGCTCTGTCCAACATCATCCCAACACCATCCCAAGCTTTGCTTCCTTTCCTGAGATCATATCACCATTTGAATGCCTAATGTTCTCACCTACAGAAGATCCTTGAGTCAAGATGGATCACAAGGTTTCAAGTAACTTCCTACTATTTTCAGTGGCAGCAGTCTATTCAAGTCCATACAAGCCAGTCACTGATCAAACCTCAAAAGTGGCTTGGATTACAGGGAGACACTACACTCCCTGGCACTATGATCAGTGTACTGTCACCTCAATGGGCAGCATTCACAACCCACCCCATGATAACAGTGAAGTTGGTTTCCAAGATCAGGCTGGATGTAAAAGCTGCTGGGTAAAAGTCAATGAGTGAAGGAAATGGTGTTAGTGGTAGAGTACTTTGTATGTTACAAAATAATGCCATTACTGTTTGAAATAAGTGAATAAGTTAGGGGATTAAGGGCAATGGATCAATACCCTTCTCATTCTATTCCAAGAAAACTGATTCGCTTTAAGCATTTATTTGGATGCAAAAGAAAGAGGATATAGACATATAGCTTATTTCATCATAATCATAAAAAAAGTGTTCTGTTTTTTGCATCATCTCATTTTTTATTTTGTGTAGAATAGATGCTATATATATAACTGTTTGATAAAATGGGAAACAAATGAATGAAGGAATATATTTTATCATATGTGTAACTTGAGTGTTGTAGTGACTCATAATCTTGAAGCTCCCATCTGAATACTCTTTAAAGTTGATTTCTTATGTGGCATTGAGTTTCCACAAATTGGAAAATGACCACATTTTCTTGTTGTTTTTTTTAATTTATCCCTCTTTTTTCTTATTTAGGCCATACAAAAAGGAAATTCAGAAGGTGCCAGGATTCATGCTGAAAATGCCATTAGGCAAAAAAATCAGGTTGGTTTTTTATTTTCTATTCCCAATGTACCTGTATCTTAAGTGGCTGACAGAGAACATAATGTATTTACAATACACTGACACAGAAAATTAGGAAAGAGTAGAATTGTACCTGCTTTAAAAAGGTTTTAGTTTGCATTTGAAATTTACATAATTCATTGCTTGTGGTGTCAGTGGAGAGTCATGATAACTTTCCAGGATCTATAACAGCATTGTATAGATTCACTTTTGCCTACAACTAGTTTGTTCTGTAGTTTGTACAGATAAAACAATTTTTTTGGAAGGTTTTAAGTAAAGGCTTTGTCATTACACCATTGTTGCAGAACTTTAAATTGTTTTATTAAACATAGTCACTATGAATGATGGCCTGTAATTTTGTCAGTTAGACCCAAATGCTGAAAATAGGACAATGAAGCAGCCAAGTATATCATGACAACTAGTTTGCTGCTGAATTTGAAACCCTGTGATTAGCTGTAGAGCTGTTTTCCACAGTATATTGATCATTGAGGGGCATGTACAAACCACATGACACAGATAAAAATTGACTTATTCCCTTAAAAGATTGATCACCAAAATTGTAGGAACTGGCAGGGAATAATTGCAGGCAAATATTTTAGCAAATTTATTGTTGGCTATTTTAATTAATGAGAAAAACGTTGTGTTTGTTATGATTGTTGACAGATGACTTTTATGCCTTGTAATTATGAGAGGGCTTGTCCAGCTTTTAAACTTAAGAATTAATTATGAATGACAGATTTTACAGATTGAAATGCATCTGTCACGTAATTCCCACCCCTGTTCTGTTAACAATCTTACAACTTGGCAAATAAGAAAAAACTTAAGTATGGTCAGTTGTTTTTGTTAAATGGAAACTAGTTGGTTGTGTGATTTTGTGAGATAATGGTAAATTCACCATATAGTAATGATTTTTTTCCTATTTTTGAGCAACTTTGTTTTACATGATTTTTTTTGCATATTGGAGATTTCATTTTTATGTGAAACCCAGGGCATATGATAACTGCCCAACATCTGACATTCCAATTCAAGCAAAACCTATATCCTACCAAAAGACGATTTCTGGGAGATCTTTGAGTACTGTTGAAGCAAAATCTGTTTTTTCTCCATTTTTTCTCGCCATGCAACAAAACAGTGGGGAAAAAAGACAAGTATGTGTGCACCAAACTAAATTTTAATAAGTACCAACGGTTATCATGGCGATATCATTTTTTGAACCATATATTTCACTTAAGTGTGCCATTCTCTCCCCAGGTCCATATCATTAGGGCTATGATAGCAATAGGCATTGGTTCAAAGCCAATTTGTTGCCAACATTTTTCACTTGAATACAATTTTAAATCTTTGTTATCTGTATTTCATTATTTTCATAATAAAGCAATAATAACCATTTCTTGTGATTCATCATCACAGTTTGTGTTTATTCCATTCCATTTCCTGCATAGAAAATATTTTTTTATTACATTATGCGGCTTCCGGATATTGTACGCCCACGCAAAGTGTTAAAAAAAATTTCATTTGTTTGCACATTGCCCACTACTTTTGTTCTCTCAAGTTCTGTGATAAAGTTACATTGAGTTATTATAATCAGTTCTTTTCCTTTTAATGCGGCGCTTCCAATGCTTTATTGGTGGTATACTTGCGTGTTTTATTTTTTATAACACATGCTTTTATGTTTTGATTAGGCGCTTAACTTTTTACGAATGAGTTCAAGAGTAGATGCTGTTGCACAGAGAGTACAAACAGCAGTAACTATGAAGCAGGTATGTATTATATGTACTGTACCTCTTGTTGGATAAATATTGAAAGCTATTTGCAAAACAGAAACTTCGTTGTGTTATCATTGCTGGACCTCATGTCATGGTTTTCGTTGTTGTTGTTTTTAGGGTTCTTTTCCCAGAATGGGACTTTCTGCGCAATTCATAATAATAATAAACATAGGTAAAATACCAGTTTTACCTTTAGAGTTTTAAAGGTTCTTTGATGTATTAAAGATTATTACTGCAAATATATTTATGAAAAATCTTGAGACATTTTCCAGTTTTGCGTCACATGATACCCAAATTACACAGTAATACTCTTGTACCGTGAATTTAACGTGTAAACTTAACACTACCAGGAATATGGAAAACAGAAGTGAGAGGCCTTTATTATAGGGAGGCCTATTCAATTAAAAGAATTGTTGTCAAGTAAATCTATAAGTGATTCCTTCGTTGTAATAAATTTAACTGCGTTGCCTTAGTTTTCGGATTAAGATCTAAATTTGGGTCAAAAGTGCATTTTTACGGGTAGATACGGGCATGACGGTACGGCTTTCCTTTTGCTTTTTTAATGTTAGATCCATGTGGTATTAGTTTCCTCTCAAAGGTACTTTCAACACTTTTTTCTTGATTGTAAGTATTTGCTTGTGCTGCAATGGTACACTTATGTCATTCTACTTCCACCCACCATAAAATTTTCACTTTTTTATACGTAAGGCTATACTTGAACTAGGAATATATCTTCTGTACTTATATTGCTTCTGAGGATACTGTGACACAAACAGCATTACTTAAGAAGCCTACCTAGTACCTTTTGGAGGGAAGAAGATGCATTTTCTGTCAGAATTTGTAACCGGAGATAGTTTTGTAAGTTACGCAGCAGGGCATGTTTTCATGAGCTTGGGTCTTGCAGGCCGCCATTATCACACAGCTGCTTCTTACACACAGAGATGCGTATTCTATGTAGTGAGTGCCCAAGAATGAGACCCAGATCAAATTCATCAGCCCTCCAAAAATTATTCTGGTCTTTTTCTACGTCTTCCGTTGCTACTTCAGTAAGGAAATTCGAAATTAATACGTAAAATTACTTGACTGTCGAAGGAACATCATCTGATACTGTCATCTTAACTCGCATTGAAAACACACATAACCTTGTGGCTTTTTCCTATGTTTCAACGAATGTTCTCGGCAGATTGCCAGAGTTGAAAGGAGCTTGCTTGGTGGATAATCATGTAAGAGCCCACTGTGAGTCCACAAAGTGGTGTCATTCGAACTTGACGGGATTTTAGTTGTTGAGAGATCGATTGTTACAAATGCATGACCTACAATTTGCAAGCTCATCTGACACTTAGCACACCATCCTTTTTTACTGCAGCTAGCATCAGTATGTTTCACACTATTGATCCAGATAGTATAGGTTTTTGCAGTTGGGAAATCTCCCATAAAATTCCAAACGTCGACTAGTATGCGCACTTTGATGGTTACTTTTTTGGTATAAAACCCTAACATTAAAGATGCTGTAACCATAGGATTTTTTTTTTCATCTTTACTGGTACAGTCTGTTGGGGTCTTGTCCAGTTATTTGTCGTGGAGCCTTCTTCTTCTTCTTCTTCGTCAGGGGCCATGTTCTTCTAGAACTTTGGCATAAAATCCAAAACATTGAGGACCGAGTACCCGTAGCCGTCGTCTAGTTTGCACACTTTGATGGTTACTTTTTTCATCAATACTCCTTTCGTTTCATAGGTGTCCTTAGCAATTCCGATCCTTCTCGTCACTTTATTGTGGCATCTTCTGTCGGATGTAATCATACTACCGATGTAGCAGAACTGGTATACCTCATTGATTTTTGGCCCTTAACATTAATATTACAGTTTTGTATTACTTTCTCTTTGGATATTACCATGCACCCAGTTTTTGTGATGTTCAACTGTAGCCCGTTTTCCTCACACTCCAAAACTACTCTGCTCAAGAGTTCTTGCAAATTATTCTCACTTTCTGAAATATGGACCGTATCATCTGCATACCTTAGATTGTTTATATTAACTTTTCCCACATTAATTCCGGGCATGTCTTCTATTTTACTCTAAATAATTTCACTGTACAAGTTGAACAAGTCTGAAGACATAATGCAACCTTGTCTAACTCCACTTTTAATTGGTACCCATTCACTCGTTTCTCTTTCTGTCTTGATGGCTGCAGTTTGTTCTCAATACAAATTTCTAACTAAAAGGATATCCTTACCATCAACGTTTAAATTTTCTAGCACCTGAAAGAGTTCAACGTGTCTTACTTTATTTGCTGTTATCGATAAAACACGGGTAAACATCTTTTTGCATTTCAATTGCTCTTTCTGATAATGTTCTCGGCATAAAGATCGCATTTTTGGTTCCTTTAATATATGCGTTCTGTAATAGAGAACTCTCACTCCTAAGCTTTATTCTCCACCTTACAAGAAACACTTTTAAAAGTAGTTTAGTTACATTATACATCAGGCTGGTAGTTCTATGCATCTCACACTCGTGGAGTACCAACGACGATTTGTTATCGGATTAGACGTAATTTTCTTAGATCACGACCATGGGGCCTTGCAGTAGTTGCATTTGGTAATCTTTTAAGGTACCTCATAATGCTTGCATAATAGCAAGGTAGTGACCTCAGGTATGTTTTGACGTTTTTCGTGCTCATCCTCAAAACTATATTTGCTTTGATCATACGTAGTTTCGACGCACATAAATAGGAAATTAAATCGGATAACTCAAGCACTATTTTGATATCAGCCACAGAGTTGCGCCCTCGCCGATAGCACGACCTTTTCAGTACTAGACATTGACCGGCCTGTTGGGTTTTTTTCATTTATCGACAGGAGGCATGTAAACTAGTATATGAAAAGGTAAACTTCAAAATACAGATTTTACCTGATAGTCAGTATGTGAATTATTCTGTATATCATCATCAAGAATGACATCTTGATTAGTCGAAGCAACAAAATGTATCGAACGCGGAATAGCCACATATTTGTGTCTTCATGTGGGTTAGTTTTCACAGTCTACAGTAAGTGGAAAGTAGAAGGATGACTAAGTTAACGATGTTTAATGCTGCATCTGTTGTTAGTAGATGTCTCAGTTTGTTAAGCAGCTTCGACCTGCCAGTAATTTTTTGTGGGTTGTATCAAAATGACCTTTTATATTTAGGGAGTGATCAAAGTGTACAAAAGCTATCATTCAATGAGATTTGTTTAAATCTTCAAAGTTTATCATAAGGTTGTTGCACTTACCCCAGGTTAAAAGTGCTCTAGAGGGACAATCACCTTGCTTCCAGGTTCATTCCTTTTTTCTCACAACTTGATTGTCAACAAGATCGTTTGAAAAAAGTTGACATACTTTTACTTGGCACTTCTCTTAGTCTTTGGAAACCCGGTTGTAATAATAGTTGTATAGTTTCGATCATTAAATTACAATTACATTTGCAGTAACATTAAATTTGAAGTATCACTATAATAGATGCAGTTCCCCAGAATTTGTTTTTTAGTAGACTTGAGTCAGTTTCTTAATGTAATTTCCATCTCTGGGTTATGCAGTATTTTAGGGTTACCAATGTAATTTAGTCATCGTTATCTCCTAGCTTTGGTAAAGAATTGAATAAAGGAACGAATTTGATTATCAGTTAGCATTTTCCTATTTTTTTGCCATTTATATTTTGAACCTTGTATTTATGAATATATTTGTTCATTATTTCTAAATACTTCGATTATTTAATTAGGTAAATAATGCTACAGAAATCATTTTTGCATCAACAGTACTTTTGGCATTTTCCCTCGAACATTGACACTTTATTTGTGAATAGTATGTGAATTTTTAGACCTGCGAATGATACTTTTGGGATTTTTATTATGTTATACCCGTTTGGTGATTATGATCATGATTTGACTATCCCAATGTACTTCTTAGAAAGTGGATAGGGCTTAAATATAGTTCTTAAAAGGATGTTTTGAACGGAAATGGAGTATTTTAGTTGTTTAGGCCATGGAGGATTAAATGTAATAACTGTATTTTGAAAAAATATTTTTACAGGTAACCGGATCGATGGCTGGCGTCGTTAAGTCTATGGATTCTGCTCTCAGATCCATGAATTTAGAGAAGGTAAGCCAGTCTCTTTGGACATAACCTTTATCACCTTTAAATTTAAATATTAATGTGTACAGTAGTTTAATTAGTTTATTGTTTACTTACTTTACTTGACAAAACGAAAATGCCCTTGTTGACCTTGGCTCTGTGATTGTAGCTGGTATGATACCCACCTGTAAAATCTAAAGTTGCCATCTTCACCCTTTAAACTTAATTTTTTGCATACCTCTTTTGGCCTGATCCATACTGTAGTGATGTTACCTGTAGTGCCGTTTGTAGGATTAAACTGAGATAATAAGTAGGTATAGGCAATGGCAAGAAATATATGAGAATGAGAATGCTTTTCTAACACTTTCTTGTGCTTCTATGGGAAAAAGTTTTCATGTAATTATTAAGTGTCAGATTAATATTATAGATGCTTACTTTTTGCGAAGCCGCGAAGTTTTAATGTGTATTGGCTTTTTTCCCATGTGAACAGCTTAGGAAATAATGATAAAATTTTACTTTTAAATAGAAGGAAATATAGTCCGTAGTTAAAAACAGAAGTGTGTCGTTTATTGATGAAGCGAACCGCAAATTTAAATACCTCAGTTTTTCTTTCCCGCTGAATAGATACATGAACTAAAGAAAGAGGAAATAAAAATGACACCTTTTCCATAATTCTCGCATAATAATACAGAATGAATCTGACAATTTTTGTGCTTACTTTTCGCTTCATTTTCTGTCAAGTTTCTTTTATTATCCACTCTGATTTGTGCCGCATTTATTAGAGTGAAGCGTTTGTTTCTAATTTTGAGTCGAAAGAAGAGACATTTATCATACTTGGCTCTTATTAGAAGAAATATGATATTGTGAACAGTTCTTTGTAGCTGTATGTTTTATTAGTATTTTAAAAAGCCATAAATAGAAGGCTAACATTCCTCATTAGTTTTTTATAAGTATGGATACCCGTAATTTTGAGTTACATTGGTTTTATCAGCCCACTGAAAAGACAAATACGTTGGGAGAAGATAGAAGCCAGAAATAGGTAAATTACAATCCGCTTTAGGTTTATGAAACCCCCGAGAAAATTGTTTATGATTTGGAAGGAAGGAAACTATGTAGCAGTTTATCAGTTTCGTTTCAACATCCTTAGAGTACAGCATCTTCCTCTTTTTTACTCTGATAGTAGCAGCGGTTGTTTTGATATCAGCTGCTGGAGTATTGGTAGTATTCATTCTTCCTACTCATTGAAGGGAAATAGTAAGAGAACACTACTATCATTGCTGTTAACCTTATGCCACTGTATCCCATTTTTCCTGTCATTTTCCGCTCACTACGTATTTTTATGAAGGTATTTACATACGTAGGAGATTACGTTTCATTCAATCTTGAAAATTCTAAACTTTATGGACTCAGAGGAAGCCATAGATGTAAGAGCTTTATCATGTCATGAGTCGTAAGCTTTTTCCGCTCGGAAAAAGCTTACGACTCATGACATGATAAATCTCTTACATCTACGTTTCATTCAAGTTTTAGAATGCAAGTATCATCTATAAAGAATGAAAAAACAATTGTCGAGAATATGTACAATAAGTGAGCTCCGAACTGGAAAAATTAAAATTTGGAAAGAGAATTCTTCGATTTGCTAAGTTTATTTGTGGAGGTAGAAGTCCAAAAATTCTTCATCTCGCGTGTTTTTTTCAGTACCTAAAAAAGTCGTGATGTGATGCGGTGCTGTTATTTCTCATTATTGCTGATAAAAGTTACTTGACATTTGCTTAATGCTGTCTTTTTGTTTCACTTAAGGTATCAGCATTAATGGAAAAATTTGAAAAGCAATTTGAAGACCTTGATGTACAGACTGGCTATATGGAAAACGCCATGAGTGACACCACAACCCTGACTGTACCAGAAGTAAGTTAACCTAAGTTAAGGACAGTGTACAAACGCTACCGTTTTTATTTACAATACTTTTAGCAATAGTATTTCTACTAAAGGCAACCCCTTTAAAGCGGTCATCTGTTAACTGGAGTAGTATCCGGTTTGACCCCAAAAGTACTTTGCCTAATTTGTTTTCCTGTTAAAAGAAATAGGAGACTGAATTTGTTCATATTATTTTCAGATTGTAAAGAGAGCTGTGAAAACAATGAAATAAGTATGGGATAAAAGTTTTTAACATTAACAATTAATCTTTGGCACTAAATTGGTTTCTGGGCTTATTAAAAATGAACTTCATAAGAAGAAGCTCCAGAAGTCATTTCAATACATTTCCTATCTAGTGGTCTCGTTTTTTATTTTTTTCTGCATTACTATGGCTATCAAGGTCATTGAAACCTTTAGCATGCAATGTAAGTTACAGGAGCAAAGGAAAAGATAAAAATATCTGGCTATCAACAGATGAATTGAGATTTTAAGACAAATATTAATTGAAAGTAGTCACATATGAGAATGTATTACTGTGGAAGTAACATCTACAAACAGGTAAAAAAACCCACAGTTGTTGTCAAGAGTACTGTTCTTGCGTACACCAACGTGGAAGCATTTCGATAAGGAATATTGTCAATTTGCCTAAAACCTAAAATCTCCAAATGAATAGAGCCTTAAATATCAAGCCAGTTATTTATAACTGCCCCTTTCAAACCCCTTGAAATTTTAAGTATAAGATTGAATGAGATAGTGAAAGAAAACCCCTCATTTTCATTGTCGTGTTTTCAGCCACTTTAGAAATCAAAATAAAACGTAACGTGATAGGCATGTTTTTACTGTCAAACCTGAGGGCGAAATCCTAGCTCTTTACCAAGGAATGAAAACAAAATTTCCATGTCACATTGTAAAAGTAGGAATGACTTAAAATGTATTCAAAAGCCATGGAATTAATACTTAGTAACTCGGTTATCTCCCAGGGACAAGTGGACAACCTCATGCATCAAGTTGCAGAAGAACACGGGTAATGCTTGCTTTATTTTTTTGTTCTTGGTTTACTGTATCCTTAAAACTCTACAACTGAGAATTTGAATTTCTTTCTCTCTCTCTCTCTCTCTCTCTCTCTCTCTCTCTATCTATATNCAACTGAGAATTTGAATTTCTCTCTCTCTCTCTCTCTCTCTCTCTCTCTCTCTCTCTCTCTCTCTCTCTCTATATATATATATATATATATATATATATATATATATATATATATATTCTGTCCCCTCACATCATGCCACTTGATTTAGTATACCAACCCAGTCACTTTTACGATTGTGCTTCATTTTATAGTTTTCAAGGGTGTTGATTTTAAGGTTAAAGGTGTGTTAGTAAAAGCCAATTATTGCCGCAAATGTGTTTTAAATTGTTGGTAACGCTAATTATTCTTAAAATCCAGCTTTTTGTTATTGTAAATATAGCTTTCGTATTAGATGGGGTAGCAGGTTGAACTATAACTTTTAATTTAACAACTTATTTGTCACCATACATAATCATCGTATTGTATTTCTAGGTAGCTTTATTTGGTTTCATAGTAATGACTTACCTATTACATTTAAGTGGGGTTTTTTTGCGAAATTATAATTTTCTGCTTTCAGTTATAAATTGTTTGTATCCTATACTCCATCTACCCCAATTAAAAGTTGGATCCTTTAGTCTTACTTGATTTTGAATTTTTATTTGAGTATATTTTGGACAGGAGTTTGTGTCAATACTTATAGATATGACTTAAACAACTTTTTAAGTTATTGGTTAAAATATACGGAATTCGATGAATATTTTACTCTATAGCTGTCGAAGTTGGACATTTTGTATTACTGTCTTTTCGTATTATCTGTTTCTATATATATTTTTTAATTGGTACTTAAGCTATGTTATCTTTTACCGCTTGCCACCAGCCTTGAAATAAATATGGAATTGCCTGAAGGACAGCAAGGACAGCTAGGAACAGCATCGGCTGCAACCGCTGCCTCACAAGAACAGGTAAGTAATATAAATTCCAATAGCATCTGGTCACATTTGAAAGGATTTGTTTTGTAGCATGACTTGGATGGTGTAATTAAGTTGAACATTTTATGGTCTACTCCTTACTGCTTATATTTGCTATTTTATGATAACAAGAGAACATCCCAAACTTATGCAAAGAACGCTAAACCTTTTCACTGTTGAAATCGGGAAACTATTATGTTTACGAATTTTTTTATGGTAGAATTGTAAATGGAACATGACTTTTATGATAAAGTAAATGATTAGGTAATAAAAGATAATTAAAGATGTAAAATGAAATTATTGAATTTGTTTAAGTAACCTATGACTTTACAGTCGGAAGACAATATTGCTGGAGTACCTGTGTTACTTATGCTGTCGTTTCTATAAAACAAGCTCTTTGGCCAGTGTAGTGTACTAAACGCATTAAAATTCTTTGAAAATTTTCATGGTTAATAAAATTACGTCCAGTTAATAAAATTACGTTAATAAAATTACGTCCAGAAAAGGCCAGAACAGAAGAATTTTTAACTTCTGGCAGTTGTTTTCTTAAGAAGTTGTTTTTCATGCTGAGTTGGTTAGGATTCCTGACCAGAAATCTTGGTTTGTTTTAGGAACAATTGTCGCCGTTAGCGTTTGATTACCTGAGTTGTAATTTTTATTTATTTGTGACGAGAGTATAACTAGTACAGAGTTTTTTTGCTTTAGACCAAAGACGTGTTGAGACTTTTTTTTTCGTTTTGTTTTTGTTTTTGTTTTTGTTTTTGTTTTTGTTTTTCGCACCATATTATTGTTCACTCTTGGCAAGGCCACAAGCTACCACTTATTTAGCCAAGGGGTAAAGAGAGGGAAAGGAAGATGTCAATTGAAAAAACGAAAGAAGATGGCAGTTAACAGAGGATTTAACTTATGCGTAAAGGATGTAAAAGAGCCCCAAAGTTTGGATGTATACACATAGAAGCTAGTATTACTGCAATCTTTTTCTGCAAACTGGTTCCAAGTCAGTATTTAGATAAGCACTTGTATCAAGATGTGAAGATCACTTAACAACTTTTGAGGAAGAAACAAGAAAGGTTTCTCGTTGGAAAAGTTACCGTAAGAGTACCTGTAGAAGAGAAGGCCCGATGATGTTTTCATTACGACATTAAATACGATTAAGGAGAGAGTAGACATGAGTTCTAGCCCAACAATATCCCAAACAAGGTCTGACTGGTGGGCTATAAAATGAACGGTCGATTAGGATTGCGAGAACCTATTTTACGTGCTGCAAACGTGGCTGTAGCATCAATGTATTGATTGACTCTTTCGAAAGGTCGTAGAAAACAAGGAGTCCAAAAAGTATAAAGGATTGATTTTCAGGCAAAGTGGAACCAGCCATGTAAACAGGAAATGGGCTAGCAGATCTACAGTTCGTCACTTGATGGTGAGAAGCTTTAAGTCTTGGTACCAAGAAACAAAACAAGCCACTGAAAACCTCAATCAACAATAGATTCAAATCTGCGGAACGAGGCCTGTAACACAAATGTGATAAAAACGGCTAACTTCCATTGGATAAAAGAAGAATTCTATCATAAACAAATATAGCAATGACACAATGCAAGTCTCTAGAAGCTTATTTATTAAAACGAGATGTGTTATAGATTAGAAGATAAGCCCTTAAAGAACACCAGAATTCATGAAGAAGAAAGAAGATTGATCGTCAGTGACAAGTTACATAGTTTTTGTTATTAGTGTTAGTCTCGTTTTTGGCCTTCGACGTAATCAGTACCTGTGGTTTTACCCAGGTCAGCTTACATACTGAAATATTTAGACCAGGTGTGTAGAGAAGGATTTATACAGTAATTGACTTAATATATTGCTGCATGTTGTACTTAACCGAAAAACTTCAAAATATGTAAACCGTAATTTCTTCTATTCCTATACCTACTGAACTGAACTTTGATACAAAGTGTTTTATTTGCCTATCTTTCTTTTGTAGGATGAACTTTCACAGAGGCTGGCAAAATTACGACAAAGCTGAAGTGCTGACCATAATGTTTCCATTAAAGTATTTTCCACCTTACTGTTTATATTTCATTAAAAAATATACCAAAAAATGGTGGCATTCATTTAATTCATGTTGACCAGCTCAATGGTTTATTCCAATTAATCACGTTTTTGCAGGACGTTTAACGTAAAATTTTCCATTGGACTCTACTAACAGGTTACTTCCATTGCAAAACAGTTTTACAGTCGATAGAACAGAATGAAGTTGTAAAATTTGGGGGGTGACTTCTTAAAGGAAATATCTAGCAGACGTGTTTTAACCATTCGGCTGTAAACATTTATCCCAAAGAATAAACAAAAGCGCACGGTGGTTTCTTTAAACTCCACGGTAGTCACCGGGCAAGTTCTTCGTAATTTTTAATTAATTTTCAAAACCCAAGGTTTCCCATTAGCTACGTTGATAGCGTGATAGTAATGGATGATTTACTTTGTTATATACTGTACAGTCACCTTAAGGTAGTTCTTGGCTTGGTTAGGAATGACCGTTCCCCAAAACGCCATTGTTACCCTTGACTTTTAGTTGCAGACAAAGAAGGAATTTTTTTTCACCAATATCTTAGCTAACTTGGACTGTATTGGCAGATTTCAGTTTATATGTACGGTTTAAGAATAGTCAGATATTACTTTGTATTTGATAAATTATTGTAATTTTTACATAGATGATGAAGAAAATCCACTGTATTTAATATCTCATGTGGATGCTCTTTTATTTGCAATAGCTGAAGTGACAGAAACCCCTGCTACTGTTTGTACCTTAAAGTTAAAAGGAGATAGTATCCAATATAACTTATTATTTTCCTTCGAGCACTTGCAGACTCCAGTGA
Source organism: Morbakka virulenta (assembly GCA_003991215.1). Classification (NCBI taxonomy): domain Eukaryota; kingdom Metazoa; phylum Cnidaria; class Cubozoa; order Carybdeida; family Carukiidae; genus Morbakka; species Morbakka virulenta. Next base: position 2,948,665 of record RDPX01000021.1, on the reverse strand, counting down.
AGACCACACATTGTCTTGAAATCTCTGCAACTTTTTTGTACCCCAAGATTCAAGAGATCGTATCCAATTTGCTTAAAAGGCATTGAATTGATTGGCCCTAGTTTTCATTGCTCTTTACTGGTATTTTTCTACTTGTTGTATTGGTTTCTTTGTCTGTAATCGGTTTATTTCCCCAGTCAAAGACATAATCTTATATAAAAATATATAAATATAGTTTACAGACTACCTTGGAAGCACAGAACCTGCCTCTTGTATTTGTAAATCAAAGGATTCCATTGGTCAATGGGAAAAGGACCACAAAAGAGTTGTGAAGTACCGGAACACTGCAAGAGTACAATGGAGCGTCATCATCATAGATGTTGATGCACTGAAGCAAGTTGGCAGGAACATCAGTGATGCAACAAAGGAGGGGAGTTAGAACAAGAGTATAACCGTGAGAAACGCCAGTATTAATGAAGTTCTCATGAGATGTAATTCAATCCATTATGACATGCATTTTATGATCGAAGCGCTAAATGACACCAAAGATCCTTCCACAAACACCGTAAATTAAAAGCTTACGAAGCAAACCAGGGCACCCCATCCCATCCATATCTTTGAAATTTCCAGGTGTATAGCAGGTAACGTTGTACAGCAACCCGTTGAGACAAGGAGATATTTTGGCGATAAACCACCCATGCAAATTTTAAGTATTTCCTTTTCAAGACATTTTTTGACAAGATTTTTAAAACACCTATAAGATACATAAAACGATGTGTTGTTATTTCTTGCCTTTAATTCTATGATACAAGCAACAATTTTAACTTTTAAAGGATCAAGTAAAACTGCCATTTAACTATTCAGGTGCTGATCTCATAGTGAATGGAAATGGAGCAAGATTATCTTACAATACAGTTTGGAATCTGTTGTGCATCATTTACTGTTTGCATCGATTAAATTTATGAAAACAAAGCTTACTGTAATAAAATTATTGGCTGTTGAGAAAATAAAATATGAACACAAAATATGTAAAATCTAGAGTCAATCTAAGCACAGCGGGAACACAAAAATGCTTGTTAGGAGACGACGAAGTATGGGTTAATAGAGATACTGTATTTCGAGAGAATTTCCTCTGTCTTGTGACATCTTTATTAACTCCAGTAGTTGTAACCATTTGCCAACACGTACATGCTAATCACTAAACTAATTTTCTATGCTAGTCTAATAATAGATGACTGGCTTTCTATATTTTCTTTAAACCAGTAAAAGTATAAAGAATTGAATTTTGCGTACAACTATAACATTCTTCTTCTCAGTTGTTAGTATCAATTTTGTGTTATATGTTCCTCCTGGCCATTTAATACCTAGTAAATTGAAAGCTAACCCTGTGGTGCCTTAAAAGGGGTAGTCGCACCGTTTTCCCAGAAATGACCAGCCAGCGATTTCAAACTGACCAGGCAGCTCATTTTTACAAACGACAAAACTGTCACCTTGAAAAATTCCCACTCTTGGTGTGAGGAATGTACTGTGCGTTCTCGACGGAGCAAAATGCCCACACCAAATCAAGGGTGTGAGGTTGACTTTAATAGTCTCTCTGAAGAGAAAGCTTCCAGTTTAGGTGACTGTCCATTTGCGCCAGCAAGATAAATTCCTACATGTGGATCTCCAATGGTTAAAATGTTGCTTTTCAGTGCATCAGGGGTTTTTTTCAGGATACTTTCATTCTTAAAACTAACTCCTTTTTTCCTACAGATCCATTTTCTGAACTCTCTTCTAAAATCTCTAGCCCTCCAACAATAAACGAGTGGAGTTAATATACTACTGATGAAGGATATTATTTTAATAGAAAAGCGGACTTTACTCTTAGTTTCTTCCGAATATTTACCGAAAAAACAATCACCACATAAATTGTCTATGAAATAGTAGATTCCAAGAGGACCCCAACATATTATGAATATCCCTAAAAGCAATATAGACGTTCTGGTAGCTTTAAGTTCCATGAAGAAGATGAGCCTATGTTTTCGAGAATGCCTCATTTTCTTTGTAATTTTTCGCCGCCTCTTCGATGATGGTATCTCGAATTCTTTCATTGCAGCAAATTTTACAAGGTGACAGCAGTGAAAAGATATGAGAATAAAAGGAAGAATAATAGTCATATTTACAGCCGCTAAGCTCCACTCTGCCCATGGCTTGTAGTAACATTTATCAGTTCCTGATCCTGGTCTTGAAAACGGAATAATGTCAAAAAATATTACGAAGATCCACATTATTATTAGAGCATATATCATTCGTCCTTTTGTAACAATTTCGGTATATCGAAATGATGCCTTGACTGCAATATAGCGGTCAATGCTTACAGCCAGAAGACTTAAATTGCATATATGCCCACAGAAAATGTAGGGAAATCGGAAAGTATCACAATGCAGGGGTAAGAAAACACCGTGCCATTCTTTCAATCTCTTATTGATGTATGCAGGACAAACAACAGTTCCCTGGATAAAAGCAGCCAGTAAGAAACTTACCAGAGGATACTGGGATATCCGTTTTAAATTATTGCATCGCAAGATAAAGTATAATGTAATACTGTTAAGAATAACTATCGCTGCTCCCGTAGTACCAGTTATAATTGTAAAAATTACCACTGTTTCCATGCCTAACACACAATTGCTCCATACATTTTACCATGCATCAATTTTTTCGGCCTTGTCACTTTGTCACTCCATATTTTGTTGCATGGTAACCTTTGTGAAGTATAACTGCGTAGGTATTTCCTGAATTTGGGTTAAACATCTCTCTTGTTCAGGGTAAAACTTCTCTCTGTTATTATCTCTTCAATACGCAGGATATAAGCTTATATATAAGCCATTGCAGTGAGTCAAGAAAACATAGTATACCAAAAAGCAAGTATTTTAAGTAGAGTCAGAATAAGTCATGCGTATGAAATTTTTTGAAAGGGTAACAAAGTTCCATCATGAATTTAAATTTCTTAAATGGAAATAGATCACTGCTGGCTATTATCCTTTGTTAACACTGCTTGAGGTGTCCTATGTACATCAACCTATGAAAAAATTACAGGGAGAAATAAATTTTTGATAAAGGTCAATATATTTTAGGTTAGTAATGCAACAATCTTTTTACTGTATTTCTTGATAACTAAATTCTTTTACTCGTCCCAATATAAAAAAGACGACCACCACTCATATCTTAAATTTGAATAATAAACATTTTATATCGTGCCAATGTTCCTGTATGTAGTTCGATGTCGTATGTGTCAACAAAATGAGTGTTAGATATGTGACATTTGATTAAAATTGAATTGCTCTCTTCTTAAAGCTCTTTAAATGTATATAGTAGGAGTTAAAATGAAGACTTAGTCGACGTTAGAACTGGGAAATGACATATTTTTTAAATAAATGTGAGGAAACCTTTTGGTAAAAGAAAGGAGTTAAGCCACTAAAACTATGGTACTGTATTAAAAACGATTAAGATAATGTAAGTAGGTTGACCTTAGACATATAGAGGAATATACTCTGAAAACAAAGTTTCGCCGTGCGAGGAAAGCAACTGCATTCATAGAAAGGCTTTTTAGAATAGGAAGAAGCAACTAGATCAACATGAAGAAGTTTAGAAGCGAGCCACAACGGATACAGCAAAGTCAGCAGGTAACAGGAAGGAAAGCTCATTTGAACACTTCCATAATAATACCTATAGCAGAAACTTTAACGAGCGAGATTTCATCGATGAGACCAAGATTGAAGAGAAGCAGCAGATCTTAAACCAGTGAAGTTGCAAACATGTCTCTGAATCTGATCAAGAACACCAGAACGAGAAAGCATCAACCCAGATGTGACAACAGTACTCCATGCAAGGATGAATGATAGATGTGTAGAGCTGAAGAATAGCCTAAGGCATAAGCTACCCATTTGATGTACCAACAGATTGCATCTAACCCCATAAGAAAGATCTGAAGAAAATGACAAACCAATCAGTCACATTGATAAGCGTACCTCAAGAAGAGAAGCAACTTCGTCAGAGTTAATATCGGAAGAATTGTCCATGAGTATTGGAGTGAGATAAGAACTCGGCTTTTTATCAAGCGACAAAAGCGACCAAGAACTTTTAAATCTGTACTGAACATCAACAAAAAGACATGTTCTGCAAGACTTTCACCCATGCATCATTCCTAATTTGTTCAAAGACTTTACTAATGATAGAAAGATGACTGCCAGGTCGATATTTAGCAGGATCAGAGGGACAACCTGTATACCTAAAGATAGGGGGAACATTGGCAGCTTTCCAAATAGACAAAATTGGAATCAGATAGGCAATGTATGAAAAGTTAGGACAGCAAAGAAGACAGCTCAGAAGCATATTCTTTCGAAACACCTACTGAAATTGAATATTGACCAGGAGCTTTAAATTCACCAAGCCCATGAATAACCTTAGCAACAAACCTGAGATTATTGATGACTGGAGTATGGATCTATGAAGCTGTAATCCGTTCCGTTTACGAAGAAAGCTCAGGCAAAAAAACACCAGTGTCATGTAGAGAAGGGTTTGCTGAAAATCATCTAGTGAAAGATCAGCTCTTTTGCTAATGGACAGAAAACCGAAATCTTGAAAAAGTTAAGGGGTACCAGACGCATTCAAAACACTGTTGTAAATTTTCCACAAATCTGGACTTTAAAGTTTTTTGAGAGAAACAGATTCACAAATTCGCTTAGTATAGAGAGATTTAATATCCGAAATAACCCTGTTACAATTATTGCCAGCCCGCCTAAAGGAAACCCAAGACTCACCAGTTTCATTACGTTTTAAAGTGAAACATAGAAATAATTGGGATGAGCAATACGAGAAGAATAATGGACATTGAACCATGGAAGAAAGTGAAATTTGACTTGGAAAGTAGGACTAGATACAAGTATCTCAATATCAGCCTGCACTATGAATTCATTTGCAGCTTAAGAAGCCGAGTTACCAGAAATTGCAAAAGAAATCAGAACAATCCCAGTTAAGCTGAGTAAATTGGAAAGTCTTCCAGGGATGAGGCTTGTCAACAAGATTTAAAACAGTTGCCATAACCTCTACTGTGACAACAACATGATCAGAAGATCAAAAAAGAGATAAAGATAAAACATTACAATGCTTAAGTACAAAAGTCACAAAGTTAAAAACAAAAGTTATCCTGGATCTGAATCAGGACATCTTGTGGGAGTCAACAACTTGTGTATGACCATATTTATTTATTTATTTATTTACTAATATTTATACAGGATAAAACATATCAACAATATAAAATGCTGTTTTCCTTATGTGTCCTGTGTAAATAAAGGGTTATAAGTCCAAAACGACAAAGATAAAACTGGTAAAAGATAAAATGTATAAGAATAAAATCTATAAGCGAAGTCAGTCACAAAAAAAGATAGGTCAAACGAAAAAGGTAAAAACAGGTAAAAGGGTAAAAGTATAAACTAAATGGAACGGAAAGGGTGAAAAATTAAAATTAAATTCCTTAGGAAAAGCAGATATATATATTAAAAAAAATAATAATAAGCAAAAGCGAGGCTGTAAGTAACGTCTCCAGGCCTGCCAGTCTTATTAGAATGAATCAACTAAGTCATGTGATGATTACTGACGTCACCAAAGACAAAGATTTTAACAGTGTGATAAATGTCCAGAGTTTTATCAAATGAGTCTGATTCTGCTCCAATGACGGAGAAAGAGTCAGAAGAGGAAGATCGATACAAAAAAATAGGTAACAATTGGACTGAAAAAGAGACAATCCAAAGCACATCAAAGGCTTATCTTCAGATTCAAGTTCTTGTATTCTAATAGCTGGAAAGTACCGTCGAACATAGATAGGAAGAATATGAAAATTAGTCATAGAGTAGTCGAAACAATGCATTCCAACATTTCTAAAGAAAATGAAAAAAACAATAAATTTAGTTAAATATTTAATAGTACCCTAAAGACAAACCAGTTTACAAATAAAAACAACAAAATTTACATTGACTCAATCATCAGAACCAGCATTGACATAATATTTTGCTTTTCAAATTTGGAATTGGGTAACTAGTGGAGAGGAATAAAACAGAATTTTCTTTTTGAGGTAAATAACATATTAGTTAAAATTAAGACTCTCTTTTTAATTTTTAAACTTACAATAGGCATAAAATATAATTTTATAATAGGAATAGTGCAAATATATTTTAGGCCTTGTGGACAGTAATTCTTGGGAATACAGAACTAACTGGATAATGTAGGGGAACTACAATGAATTATAACCGGCACTTTTCGATGATGGATGAGTAATAAAATTCATGCTTTGTCTTTATCGATTGGTTTCAGTACATGAAACAAAAATTTATTCTGTACTTTACTACTATTTATTCTTAACACCCTTTTTCCAAACTTCAGCCATGTGTCACTTATTTCCAAGTCGAAAGTATATCAAAAGAGCAAAATATATAATACATAAGCTATATTACCTATAAGAATAACGGCAAGCAAACGACTCGGCAATCACATTTCTGTTGAAGAAGTATTCAACTTTAATAACCTGGCCCTAATCACATCAGTCTTTCAATCAACAGTACTAACATTATGTAGCCATATGAAATGCTCAATTAATAGAATCAGCTAAATTTGTCTAGAGGATAAATGAACAGGTAAAAAAGGCAGAAACCTCTCACAAAAGAGTTTACATGACCATTCTCATTTATGGTCTAGACTTCGGCTGACAACTCAATTCTTTGGTAAGAAAAATTGGGGGGAAAAAAAGATGCTTGAACGGGTGAAAATCTGGAAACTGAGATAAGAAGCATACCAAGAGAAGTCTTCAGCTAAGGTGAATGAATATATTAGTCAATATGATGAATATGACTGGATTAAATACAGAACATGTGCTCAAAAGGCACCTCCAGATGTTTGTGGAGTTAGCAAAGTTAAAAGATAGCAAGGCGAGACACGGTGGTGGAACAGTGAGGTACAGGAAGCTGTGAAAAAGAAAAGGCAAATGGCAGAGGCATGGTCAGATAATTCTAACTGAAGTCACAAACAAAATTCTTATTGATGGAAGATCAATGTCAGTACACTGGATGACAAGTGTTCTAGTAGCTGTGTATAAAAAGAAGTGCGGTGTGATGGATTTTAGATCATACAGCGGTATTAAGCTGTTAGAACATGGTATGAAAGTGACAGAGAGGGTACCAGAAAGGAGATTGAGGGAAATAGTGACAGTAGATTGTATGCAGTTTTGATACATGCCTGGAAGGGGAACCATTGATGCGGTTTTTATAGTTAGACGGCTGCAAGAAGGTTATCTTTATAAGAAAAAGAAATTGTACATGTGCTTCGTCTGTTTAGAGAAAGCGTTTGACAGAGTTTCAAGAAAAGTGATTGAATGGGCGCCAAGGAAGAAAGGAGTACCAGAGATGTTGGTGAGAGCAGTTATGAAAATGTATGAAGATGTGAAAACAAAGGTGAAAATTAGTGGTGGATACTCAGATGAGTTTCCTGTTAGAGTTAGAGAACATCAAGGCTCAGTGCTATCACCATTCACTTTTTACAATTGTTCTGAAAGCGCTGACTGAAAATTGCAGAAAAGGACTGTTATGTGAGTTGCTCTATGCTGATGACTTGGTTTTGATGGCCAAAAGCATGAATGAGTTGGAAGAACAATTTAGAGCCTGGAAGGAAGCTATAGGATATTATGATATAAACAATCCTATATTTAAGCAATAAGAGCGCTCCGTATAGTACTTCTTAAATATAAATCTTGGCAGTTGACATGAGAAATATATTCCATTTAATATTTCATCGTTATCAATCGAAAGATTCTTATTTACAAATACAACCTGAAAACCTCAACTAAAAAAATCTACTCAATATCCAAAGGACGCTATAGAGATGTTATTAAGTGCACATCACTAGGAAACAAAACAATAGGGAGATGATAATACAAAAGGAAAATTAACTAACAAGAAAACAATGGATACCAGGAAGAGGGAAAGCGATAACAAAACAATTGTGCGCGATACATGGAGTAAAAGGATGAATCGCCACAAAGCGTTTAGAAGCGGAGGGTTGAAGGTGAATATGGAAAAGACGAAAGTGATGGTGACTGAGGAGGAAAGAGGTATAGTTGTAGAGTCAAAATTGTTTCCTTGTTGTGTATGTGGGAAAATAGTAAGGGCAAACGCAGCGGTTTGTCAAGGGTGTATGAAGTGGATACATGCAAGATGTCATGGAGTGAAGAGATTTGGAAGGAAAATGGCAAAAAGTTTAAAGTGTAAGAGATGTTTTAAAGGTGAGCAGCAAGCTAATGATGATGGTGATGAGCAAGTGTTTTGTGGTTTGCAAAAGGTATATTCGTTTTGCTATTCGTGTTGGAGACAATTTAAACGCATGTGGAGGAAGTCAGCTAGCGGTGGTCTCTAGAGTTAAAATGGGATGGAAGAGATTTAATGAGTTGAAGAACATCCTGTGTAGAAAAGCAAGACTGGCATTTAATATGAAAGGGAAGATCTATGCAACGTGAGTGAAGCCGGTAGTGGTTTATGGTGCAGAGACATGCGTTGTGAAAGCAGATGAAGAAAGATTTCTGAATAGATGTGAAAAGGGAATGCTGATATTGATCTGTGGACAAAGACTTAGTGAAAGAAAAAGTAAATAAGATTTGACGGGTTTGACTGGATTAAATTCTGGAATTGATGATGTTGTGAGAGAGAGCTGTCTGAGATGGTATGGGCATGTATTGAGAAAAGAAGACAATGAAGGTGTAAAGAGAGCAATGATGTTTAAAGTTGAAGGCAGAAGAGGAAGAGGAAAACCTCCAGTGAGGGGGAGAGACAAGATGGAAAAAGATGCTGGAAAGATTGGCCTTAAAATTGAAGATGTACAGGTTAGAACAAGATGAAAAATAAAAATTGATCGGAAGTTGGTAATTAAACGACAGATGGAAAAAGGCCCACTATAAACAATGGATGGATGAAATTCCATTTCTGGCATACACTTATTTTATGCTTTTCACTTATTCAAAAAATGATGGGTTGACAGTGCCATCCAAGTAAGACGGCAATCCAAATATGCATATCATTCCCTTTTCTCATTTTATATGATATCAAGGCAAATTAAAGAATCATATCCAGCATTTAAGTAAATGCTCTCCACTAACATTATTTCATCCATTCTCTTTCATGCCATATTATAATCCATTAAAAATATTTCGGACCATATAGAAGAAGTGCTTATATCAT
>RDPX01000021.1:2924710-2938497 GCA_003991215.1 Morbakka virulenta | reverse complement strand
CCAGAGCCAATCCCTGTTATTTTTGTTCACCACCTTACAGGTTTTGCTTTCTGCCTATTCCAGTTTCAATGTCTTTTCAAATAAGCTCAAATTGTTTGACCCTATTCATTTACTGGCTTTTTGGCAACGAAGTAGCTACCGTTTTGGCATGTACTCATATTGTGCTTATTCGACCAGATTTTTTGATACCTGGAGTAAACGCTTTTCTCTTTTTAGCCCATGCAACAGCAATATATGAATTTGGATAGTACATACCGTAATGCCTCGAATAAGCACCCCCTCGAATAAGCGCCTATCTTTCAATCTTCAGAAACGGGCGCTTATTCGAATTTTCCAAAAAATATAAGCGGAAGGCAATTCAAAATAGATTGAATAAACAACACAGTTTCATTATCATTTTTATTTTCTACGATTTATCATCATCATACCAAGGAAACGTTTTAAAAATCCATTCATGTATTGTGATATCAAGCCCTTTGTTCTTTTCTTTGACTTTATCAAACAAAACTTTGGCAAATTTCTGATCATTTGTTACTGCCGTGTATTTGGCTGTAAACACCAAACCAATTTCTCTTTTTCTTTTGCCAACCACAACTGCTTTTAGTTCTGTTCTTTTCCCACTATCAATGGAAAGGAAAAACGACAAGAGTCGCGATAACTCAAAAGGAACATGTCCTACTAAAACATGTTTAACATCTGCAAGTTTATAAACGCCCAGCGCAGGTTTATCATATGTTTGTGCTTCATCCCTTGGGTCGCGTTTGCAAAGTAGTTTCTCTCCAATGACCGGTGACCAACAATCTTTGTAAATGTAGTGACCTCGAATAGGGCAAGTAAATTCAACTTTGTACATCATTTGATATTTTGGAAACGTTGCACTTGATCGCGGTATTTTATCATTTAAAACTACAAGAAAATATCAAGAAGAAATGAAGGCATTGCAATGAAAACAAAATTGTCACCAGAATTTGAACGTGATTTTCAAACACGACGTTCGAATGGACACATGCAAAACAAAAGCTCAACCTTGTGTATATCTAATTAAGATGGCGAGGGAGGAAGATATTAACGATTTGCTTAGTACTCTAAACAAATGGGAAACTCTTCGAAGTTACACTGTATCATTCAAATTGAAAGTGATCCTACATGCAGAGCATTCCTCAAAAAGTTTTACTGCTTGCCATTTCAACATTGATAGGAGAATAGTGGCTCGATGGGTCAACAATCGAAATCAAATCCAGGCGAGAATAGCACAAAATCACGGAAAGGAAAAGAAAAGACTCTCTGGAGGGGGAAGGAAACTCTTGAGCGAAAAACTAGAAAACGTGGTTTTGGAGTGGGTTTTAGATTGACGACAAAAAAGACTGAGAGTATCTCGAACTCTTATCAGAAGAAAGATCCTGGTTTTGTTTAGAGAGATAGGAGATACATCTGAATCAGATTTTTCTGCAAGCAAAGGATGGTGCGAAAAGTTCATGATAAGGAATGAGCTGTCCTTAAGAAGAAAAACATCTGTTTGTCAAAAGTATCAAGACATTGCCATTGCCAAGCTTGTGGCCTACGTTTTACGAATTCGGAGGTGAAGGCTCCAACACAATTATACCATGAATAACATTTATGCGATGGACGAAACTCCTGTTTGGTGCGACATGATTTCAACTTCCACAGTCGACCAAAAAGGATTCAAAAATGTCCATTTGAAGTCAACGAGGCATGAAAATAGTCGTGTCTCAGTTTGTTTAACAGCCAAAGACAATGGCAAAAAAAATGAAGCTGTTTATCGTTTTCAAAGGAGGCAAGAAAGATGTAGAAAAGTTAAACAAAGAATTTGGTGGGAAATGTGTGGTCCCGTCTTCATCTAACGGATGGATGAATAGCAAATGACAAGCAAGTGGATAAACAATGTTCTTGAAACTTTCTCCTTCGGGAGACGTGTATTGGCTTGGGATACCTATTCCTGTCACATTGAAGAATCTGTATCCAATTCGTTAAAGCGCGAAAACATTGCCGTGAATTTGGTGCCAGGAGGGTGCACACGTTATATCCAAGTACCGGATGTGTATTGGAATAAAGCTTTCAAGCAGTATTGTACCGAATTCTACAAGTAATGGCTCGCTACCAAAGGATTTAATGAGGAGACAGATTGTAGCAATTTGAAAGCACCCCGAGAAAAGAAGTGGTTCAGTGGATTCTAAAATTCTGGGAAAGGTTGACCAAGGAAATGAATCGAGATTCCTTTGTTTCTTGTGCAGTGACTTGTGTTACCGATGGAAGCCAAAATGACGACATTACTTGTTTCAAGGAGGGAAAGCCTTGTCACAAAGGTCGTAAAATGTTGGATGATCAGTTCACATACATAAACAAGGAGGAAGAAAATCCTTTTAATGTTGATGATAACGATATCGCTGACGCTAATCCAGAAGTGTTGGTTATAGAGGAAGAAAACGGGGGCGATGAATAGTAGGAAATAGATATTTGAATGTTGTATTGAGCATTTCAATTATAAAGACACATTTCTTTTATTTTGAATTTTTGACTTGCTACCAAAGCTATTTTATTAAATAAGCGCCCCCCTCGAATAAGCGCCTCTCTTGACTAAGCGCCCACTCTAGAGCCTCAAATTTTAAATAAGCACCCGGGCGCTTATTCGAGGCAGTACGGTAGGTTAAAAGAAGCCTTTGAAACAAATATACACTGTTGGTTTATTTTTCAAAGAGGAATACTTCCTGACGGGGAAAATACGGAAAGGGACAGGAGAAAAGGGAGCATTTAATTAGTGGCAATACAAATTCTATATCAAATTTATTCTATCTGAAATCATTCCAAAAGTAATAATCTGCATTAATATTACAGTATTTTCCAAATACTTAAATGTTCTCTAACATCAAGGTCTATTTTCTGACCATTTTACCTTTTCCAGCTTTTTAAAGCCTGGATCCAGCTACACTGATGACATGTATAAAAAAAGCTAACATTTAAGTTCCGCAATAAAGTCTAAAATACTTTAAATATTCAATACAAAAGGCAGGCAATCCGAAAATTTAATATCAAGAGGCACAGGAGGCCAATTTTTGTGTTGCTTTGATCAGTTGCAGACAAATTTGTTGGTAAAAAGAATTTCATCTAAATCTTGAAACCGATTAAACAAGGTAAGTAAAGTTTCTTTGAGATAAGTTTGAACTGAATAATTTCTCCCACAAAGTAGAGGCAACATATAGTTATAATAGGGTCTTTCAGATGGCATTTATGCAAAAATTCCGATTCCCAATAAATCCTATTATTGTAATAATAAATCCTATAATAAATCCTATTATTGTAATAAGAGGTTAATGTTAGTAAGATTGCAAGATATTTTCTCTGATACAACCATCACAATGGTCTACATAGCAAACTCAGACCATTTAGAAGAGGACATAGGTTGATTGTAAGACACGAGAAAAGAACTAATGGTTAATGATTCAGGCATGTTTAATAGCATCATAAAAGAATATTGGAACCCAGTTCTTAGTGAAGCGAAAAAAGTAATGTTGCATGACTATATGGACTTGGTGCAAAATATTTGATTGGAGAGTGCTCAAAAAAGGAATAAATGATTACTAACAGTTGTTTCAAAAACCCTATGAGATATACATGGAAACAACCTGAGGATAGAAGATTTCATCTTGGTTATATTTTAATGAAGAAAACATTTTTAAAAGGTGTTAAAGGTCAAAAAGTCTCTCCAAGTGGCGTTATCGCTACCTAAATATATGAAAAATCTTGAACCCAAGATGCGATGGACAGTTGTTACCATGTTTTTGTGTAAAATGCAAAGACCAGAGGAGGAAAGTTGAGCAAGCAGGAAGCATTCTAGCATTCTAAAAGAGAAATATGAGACATTTCGTTATCTTTTTCTTCTTCTTCTTCTTCTTCTTCTTCTTCCTCTTCGTCTTCTGCAATCGCAAATATAAGACATTTAAAGTAATACCTACAATAGTTCCAGGGCAATTGTTACATATAGAGCAAGCCTGGCATTTATTTTGTGTTACATATTTTGACAGTTGAAAACAGTGTAAGATTTTTTTTCTCTTCTAAACTGGAGACCTTTAATTGATTACACCCATGGTAGACAGTGGAAGCAGTTTTTGCCTCTAACAGAATCTCATTTGTGAAAGATCTTAACAGCAGGAACAAAGCAAGTAAAGATGGAAAAATAGTACTCCGTAGAAAACTAGACACAAAAATTGCTTCTGGAATCCCCCTCTGCTGGATAGCACTTCCTCTTGGTTGACCGAGAAACATTGTTCAAGTATGAGAGTCTATCTAGTCATGCAGGCAATAACTCAAACTCTAAGATGCGAACGAGAAAGAGTAAAAGGCCTACATATGATCCTGTCCAAAAGACGAGGTGCAATTCTTTTCTGCACGGATTCATAAAGCGTCAGGTATTTAACAAAAGAGACAAATTCAAGGATCGCAACAAATATATTATTTGTGTTGTGTTATTTCACGCAGCTGGCTAGTAAACAGCTGTCCAGGCAAGTAGCTTCACACGCTGCATTCCGGAACCCCCTTTTTCTACTCAATTGACATTTAAGATGGCAAAGATCAAAAACCTAACAGAAAGACTTAGGCAAACTTCCACTTTGACGACATTGCTGTGTTTTATAAAACCCAAGAGTGATAAAATAGAAAAAATACGTGCTGTCAAACTTACCCATTATCTGAGTCTAGTATTTTCCTCTTTGTGTTGTTATCTTGCCACAAAAGAAAAACAATTTTTCCAGCGGTGGAAAATGTGGCATACTATTTTGAAAATGCTATAGGTCTCTCATATCATATCATTGATGTAAATTGTACTCTGAATTTTAGATAAATTGATAACAGCCGGTAATAAGAGCTAATTTTCTATTGCAGGCTACACAGACCTAACAATGAGAATGAATATGCATAGAAAAGAGGTCACCTTTATCAACTCGAATAAAGAAAAATCCTAACAAAAGAGAAGTTAACTTTAAAAGAAATGTACACTTTAATAAACAAGAAAAATAGCCTAAAAAGATTAGAAGACATATATAAGGGCAGTTTCTAAACCACACCCCCGTTGTATGACACGTAGATGTAAAAAAATACTTTCCTGAAGTCAAAAGCATGAAAGGTCATTAGTTGTTTAGTCAAGCTGTTGCTTCAGGGATGAAAACAATACAATCTAGCATTCCAGGCCCCCAAAGTGGTTTCTTTTTCTCTTAGCATCCTAAGCAAAGCCAAAAAGCTACTTCAGCGTAAAGAGTATCTCTTTTATTTGCTTTTTGTCTTTGGACTATTTTTTCAAATCTTTTTTTCATTATTCAATTCTTATTTATTGGTTTCCGGTCTCTGCTAGCTCTACGTCTGAAGATATATACAAATTCAATAATATATCACGTAGGAGTGAAAAGGACAAAGGGAATATAACATAGTTGACTTGAGAGGTAGAAATATATAAATAAATCAGTGAAGAAAAACAACTATAAATACTAAAAATATACATAATATTAATTAATAATAATATAATAATTATAATAATTATTAAATAAATATTAATTATAATAATTATAATAATTAATAATTATAATAACATTATATTAATAATATAATAATATATAATAATACAAAAAAATATAAAATGATTTTGAAATCAAGATGTCTACTTAAAAAGTAACCATTCAGTCAATAAACGTGATTTCAATCTCATCAACATCATCTACTCTAATCTAATCCTCGCTTTTATAGTGGTAAGCAACTTCATTTTATGTCTTCTATTAAAATATTCAATTCTGGTTAACAAACCGTTTTCGTACAAAATCCGCAATTTTCGCTGACACCATTCTTTGTCACAAGGTCGATCATTATCATTGACAACTTTTCCTGGTTGCTCTTAATCCTCATCTTAAACTTCATTTTGACCCATGTCTTTAACACATCTCATATCTGGTGTCCTGGACATTGTTTCAATTTTAGACGCTGATGGATACAAGAATGGCGCGGGAGTTTGTAATTAGACAGACCTTTCAGTGTAACCTTATCATACTTAGACCTGATTGCATTCATTACTCCACCCTGCTCCTTTTTCCCCCCAGTCGCTTCCTCATATGTACCTCCATCTCAATATGTTTTGAAGTGGTTTTGCCAATTATTTTATCTGTTTGCAGCTTACACTTGAGAATGTCTTTCCAAAGCACTAGAAAAACTTGTTTATGATGTCTATAACTATTGAAAAACTTTCCAAATAGACAAATCACCTAAGAAGAGTTTAAACATTTTGTTCACTGTCAGCTCCACAAAATTTTTAAGCAATGCCAAACGCATTGGCTTTCATTACAAAATGTGTAAGTCCAGTCCTGCAGCACTGGGCTGCACCACTTCAGTACGTCATATCAGAGGTTATAAAGACGAAGTTTCCTCCTGAAAACAGAATATTTCAAGGGCTGCAGTGCCCATACACGAAGCTAACTGTGAAATTTAATGGATTTTGAGCATGGGGATATATCTGGTTTAAATACGATGTTCCTGTTAGATCTTTGAAGGTCCACTCTTCACTTCCATCTCAGTTTTCTCAAGATAAATGTAAAAGATGTAACAGCAGTTGATGTTGACAAGGAAACGGACTGTCCTCCACTAGAGGAATTATTTCCTAGAATATTGGCAAAAGAAGCCCTACGGGAAATATTACCGGCCGAAAAGGAAAGCTTTTTGAAAAGGTGCCGTAATTGATACAGGAAAGCAGTCCTGCAGATTGTAAAATGAGTCAATATTCCAGATCCTCTCCTGAACCCCATTAAAAACGTTGGACCCATGGTCATTATCAAAGACAAAGCCGCAAAAACAGCATCAGGAATCCTAGTAAGACATCTCCGCCGAATGAAGGGCGAATTCAACCATCCAAAAAATGACCGTCCTTGGAGATCACTACAAAATTAATGACGTTGTAAGGAACGGGATTAAGAATTTGATTGATTTTTGAAAGGCTATAAAACAGCCTTTAGGATATGAAAGCCGTGCATCATTCATGTCACACGTAGTAGTGCTACCACAAAGTTCGTCAGCAGTCGAAAGAAGGTTTTCTAAGACCAACATCAACAAAACAATGTTAAGAAAGAGTTTTGCTGTGAATACATTGGAAGTGACTGTAAAAGTAAGTGAAACGTTTACAACCAATTTTGATATTAGTGAGCATCATCTTCGTTCACATGCTAAAAATTCTTATACGCAAAAGTATATTGTGAAAAAGTTTGAAAATATTGAAGACAAAATAGAATTTGCGTAGAACAACTGTATGTATTAATTTCTGTAGCAAAGATTTGAAAAGCATATTGTTCAGATTTTTTCAAGAATACTCTTCATATTTTTGTAGGGAATGCAGGGTTATTCCAAAAATGTAGAACAATGTAGAGGAAAATGAAGAAAATGTATTACCGTAAGGGGGAATGTAGGGGGCAAACGTATGCGTTGTAAGGATAAAGAGCTGATGCTAATTGAGAACACTGTCAAAGATTTATAAGGTTTACAATATTAGCACCATAACTACTAAGTTACAACAAATATTTAAAAGAAAGCGGATTATTAGTACCTCCACGATCTATAAAAATATGCCCTATATATAAAAATATAAAAATATATAAAAATATGTACCGTTTTAGATTACCTAAAACGGTACTAAAACAGTAAAACGGTACTTTATAATTCTTCTTCAGTACCGCTTTAGGTAACCTAAAATGGTACTAAAGAAGAATTAAGAACAAAGGAACAAAGCCCTTTTGAGATGTAGGCCTACCACTAAGTCAGTAGAACAATAACATCATTATTACTACTGCGATTAAAATTTCTTTTGTATGTATTTTTATGGTAATTTTCTGGTATGGTGATGCCTTTCTGTTAACTTTTAAATACCATTTGATAGAGATTATAATTTAAAGCATGACTATATGTGCATCAAATATTGACGTCTTCGACCACAGCCAGCAAACAGCTTCAGATCCCGCCAATGCTCAGAGTATTTGATCAAATTTAGAATATTCGTTACTTTACCTAGATTTACCACATCTAAACTAATCGTACCTTTTATTAATCTAGATTTGTATAAAACAACAAATTCCTGGTCGCACTTTTATCATATTACAATTTCATAAATTTCAACCAGGCAACCAACTGAATTTTACTGGGCAACCTTTCTTTAATTTCTTTTTGACAAACATTTGGTTTTGTAACTTTGTTCTTCAAACCAATAAAAACGACTGATTAAAACCTGTTAAGAAGCTTTGTAGTTTTCAAAGTTTTTTTGCTATAACATTTTAGAAAATACATCAACGTTAACTGATTAAAGGGTACAAAATATGACTCTTCTTACCTATAGATGATTCATGTTCTCCTAAAGGGTTTTCATAAAAACTCTTGCGTAGATTTATTATTACATTGGAGCAAGTTAGATCCCTTATTGAAATAATGATTCAGTCAAGCTTCCTCATGAGTTCTCAACTTTCTGTTCTGCTTCTACTCCACCGTAAAAAGCCAAATATGAACATATATTGAACAAAAAAAGCAGGTACTTCAGGAAATTGTTTTCAAAGTACAGAAAATCCCAATGCTCCGAAGCCGAATATAGATGACTTCGTGAAAAAAAATTTGAAATGGAAATACATACGTAGACTTTAATAAAAAAAATTGAGATTTATTTTGGCCCAAAGCCAATGACGAAATACTTTAATTTGTTTTCCTGGACAATTATTGCAGTGCGACGTTAAGTATATTTTAATACGAAACGTCACATGCGTTATGTTTACATACAAAAACAAATTTTGCATCTTTTCCAAGGATCTTNATATATTGAACAAAAAAAGCAAGTAAAGAAAATCCAAATGCTCCGAAGCCGAATATAGATGACTTCGTGAAAAAAAATTTGAAATGGAAATACATACGTAGACTTTAATAAAAAAAATTGAGATTTATTTTGGCCCAAAGCCAATGACGAAATACTTTAATTTGTTTTCCTGGACAATTATTGCAGTGCGACGTTAAGTATATTTTAATACGAAACGTCACATGCGTTATGTTTACATACAAAAACAAATTTTGCATCTTTTCCAAGGATCTTAACACCCCACACCAATTTTTTCTTAGAACTTACTTTGTAGAGGTTAAATGTAATATAAACATAAATAGTCTATGTGAGAAGACGTGCAGCTGCTGTTTGTCAAGCAAACAAGAAGGTATTGAAGAATTTTCGCTGACCTCTTTAATATTGCGAACGAAAGAGACCCTTTGGGAAAATAACTAATAATTTCCAATAAAGCAATATATGATATTCAAATAAACTGACTTTTGCTGCAATTATCATCTTTAAAATCTCAATTTATTGCCACTTGCAGCTTTTTTGTGTGGGAGCATGAATGACAAGCGATAGAAGACATATTTTTAGGAACTTTATAAACACAACGATTTTACGACTCTAAGAATAACGTGTTTTTAAATCGTATACTGCCTTTATCGCTTTAGATTATTACGGTGTCAAAATGTAAAAATGTTTTAATACACTGCAAGCAATAATAAATTTGAAAAGTTTGAAGTGATTAAACATACTGGCAAATACAGTTAATCTTAATTTTAATTAAACTTGTGAACGTCATTTTCCAGCAGAAAAAAATTGTAGCTATCTGGAGTCAAACGTTTTGAAAAACATTTATTTTCAAAATAATTGACATCATATTTATCAATCACTATTATGGAAAACTTGTAAAACATTAGGCTGCGACTGTTAAAGTTGGCTATTTCTCCTCTATTTTTTATTTCTTAATTACCGTTAAAAATGGCTCAATCAATCAATCATCTGGGTGCCGTGCCATAATTCCGGCGTAGGGGGTAGCCATACCAGCCTTCTCTTGGTGGTCCTTCAGACTCTGAGTGAGCACAGTGGGTCTTCAACCAGTTGCACTTTCTAACCATACCCAGTACGTAGTTCTTTGTCTTCCCCTTGATCTTTTTCCTTCTACACGGCCAGCCAGCACAACCTCTTCAAGCCTTTCCTTTCTCATCACTTGCCCTACAAACAGAATCTGCTTGTTCACGATCCTCTTTAATAAACATCTATTAGTCCCTGCCTTACGCAGAACATCCACATTGTTTATCCTGTCTGTCCATGGTGCCCTCAACATTCTCCTTAAAAACCCCATTTTCACTTCTCTAATCCTTTCTTCAAGACTTTTAGTAATAGTCCAACTCTAGCAATCATATAGTAGACATGACCACATGTAGCATTTAAGAACCCTAATTCTAGTTTCGATTGCCACACTGCTTGACCGTAGAACCTTCTCCAATTTTTTTGAAGTTTGTTTTTGCAATGCCAATTCTTCTCTTCATTTCCACCTCTGATCTAGTATCTGCTGAAACCAAACTACCCTGATAAACAAATTGTTCAACTTTCTCCAGTTCTTGGTCCTTAACCAGGATCTTACATCTCATTTCCTTCTTTTTTGAAAATTCCATCACAAATGACTTCTTTCTGTTTATCTCTAAACCTTTCTTCTCGCTTTCTTCTACCTCTGTATTCACAATGTTTTGTAGTCTTTATTCACTGTCTGCTATCAACGCTGTGTCATCTGCATATCTGATGTTGTTAACATTTATTCCACCTATAGATATTCCTTTCATGTCCTTAATGTTTCGCATGATCCTATTCGTGTAAAGTGAGAACGGGTCAGGAGATAGTATACAATCCTGTCTCACTCCCCTCCTTATTTCGACATACTCACTAACTTTGCTATTGAGTCTCACAGCTGCCTTTTGTTCCCAGTAAAAGTTTTTCAATAGCTCAATATCCTGTCTATCCAGATCTAATGCTTCCAGGATTTCAAACAAAGGCTCATGTCCAACTCGATCAAATGCTTTCACATAGTCAATGAAACAAACATGTACTTCTTTTTGCATATTAACTGCTTTCTCTGCTAATATTTTCAGTACGAAGATGGCATTTCGTTTGCCCTTATCGGCGGTGAAACCATACTATTCTTCTGCTACCTCTTCAACTGTTTGACCCTGCAGCCTACCCAGAAAAACTCTAACAACCAGCTTTCCTAGTTGGCTCATTAAGCTGATTGTTCTGAAAAACTCACATTTCGTAGCTCCCGTTTTCTTGTGCAGAGTGATAAAGATAGATCTGCACATCATCTCTGAACAATGACCTTACTCATAGATTTTATATTTATTAATCTTGTTATTTGTTCAATTCAAAACTCTTCTAGTGCCAAGATTGTTCCTGCCACAATCCCATCCGGTCCCCCAGCTTTACCTCTTTTCATTTTCTTTACAGCTTTTTCTATTTCCACTTTCAAAATCAAGTTGCCTCCTTGCTTCTGGGAAATATTTATTTCTCCTCTGTTATCAGCAAACAACTCTTCTGTATACTCTTTCCATCAATGTAACATTGCCTCTTGATTAACCAAAATACTTCCATCCTTTGCTTCAATAAAGCTGGGTGTAACAGTCTTTTTACTTCATAATACACGTCGCATCATGTCATGCAAATCCGGTGGGTTGGTCTTCTCCATTAGTTCTATCTCTTTGCACTGTTTCATATACATACACTCCTTTGCTTCCTGACATTTAATATGTACCTCCCTGTTTAATCTGTCACATTCGTCTAACCATCTCTTTACTGTGGTACGCTAACAATGGATACGGGTGCCAAATGGAGAAAGTATGTATCAATCAGTGATAATTATAAACGATTGGATGAGTAATACGCATTCTATTTAGACGGCCAATTAAGTTTAGTTAAGCTTTAAATGTACCAGTGTCAACTGACTTTAAGAAAATTATTATACACCAAACAGATATTTTCTGGAGTCTTTGAACTCATCAGTTCTATTACTCCCCTCTTCTTCATTTAATTAAGTTGTCTCCAGAAACAACAAACAGTCCCCATGGACGTCCAAAGAAACAGCCACACGAATATTTAAATAATATAAAACTTCCTGTTGAGACAGCATAAGTGGCTTAAACAGATCTCGAAAAATGAGAAAAGGGATTCATAAAGCGCAATGACGGTACGAATTACCGTATAGATTGCCAATACTTCATGATTGTTCGAGCTTCTAATCCATCAGAAGCATCTGATCAATGGCCAGGGGTTTCATTTTCTGTCTCAAGAGGAGAATTGAACTTAAGATGTGACATGCCCTTCTTGCATACCTCCTGCTCTCTCTGGCTTCAACCTTTTTGTACCAGCCGTAGCTATTGGTGATCAGGTATATAATACCATTGATTTTTATTTTATTTGGGCCATTAAGCCGACTTTAATTTCATGTCACTAAACCAAGTCATAATACTGTTGTGCTCCTAGCTTACTTCAATTTTGGAAAACAAATTTTTGCAAGTCCAGCAGAGCAAAGAAAGAACCGCTGCAACTAACAGTTGGCCAGTTGTGCCACTTAGAAAAGAAACAATTAAACCAACTGGTTCATGCATAATCTACCGTCGTAATGTCACATTCGTTAACAAACCGTTTATGGCAGATTTTAGTTTGTGTCCTTTACAAAGGCTCAACAGACGTTTTAATAATAGTCAATTGGAGATTTTATACCCCTCTATTTTGTCGAAAAGGACAAATTTGAAATGACACAGCCTTTTCTTTTTATGTTGCCCGATCAAAAACTTTTTCTTCCGAAAACAAGGAAAATGCTAGATTTTGCCAATACCAATTATTTTTCAGTATACTGTACTACAAAGCAATGACAAATAATTCAGTAAAATCATGTTTACCTAAACATTTATGATAAGCATTTTTCGCAACTTCTCTGTATCAACAGCGCTGTGTCTACTCACAGTTATCTTCCACAAGTGCTTTCGTTACTGGTGATCCATGACTATCAAAAAGAGGCTTACCATCTAAATGTCAATAAAATGGAATCTCTTATTCCAACAACTTCTTAACAATTGCATAATATTACTAAATACATAATAATTTTAAGTGTATCTAAGAATTCGGATAAGGGGGTAGCGGATAAATGATCCAAATGATAACAAATTATGTTATTCATCGATAATACAGGGGTCCTCACCCTGGTGTATATGGTTTTATAGTTTTCTAATCCCATCTGTAACGAATCTTGCAAGTTTTCTTTTAGCATATATGCACATGATACATGCTGTTTCACAAGAAAAGGTTTGTGTAAAAGTACCTCATCCTTTTAAGACTTGAGTGTAATACGATAAATCCAGCGATTTCATTTTTAGCGAACAATTAAAATGACAAAACATCCAGGTATTTGGATCATTTATCTGTTACATCCTTACCCAAATTCTTAGATACATTTAAAAGTGCCAAAACACCTTAAAATTAACACACACATACACACACACACACATATATATATATATATATGTATATATATATATATATATGTATATATATATATATATGTATATATATATCGTTCCTTACAAACTTTTTGACAAAAGAGATCAGTTTCCTTTTTTTATAAACAGAATGTCTGACCTTTCTGAAAATCTTCCAGATAATATATTTGATGGTTTAATATCATCTGAGCTACTACGCATAGTTCACGCAACTCTACAGTGCGATGATTTTCTTTCAAGTGCTTGCCCTAAAAGGATGATGCAAAAATTCATTAAGATGCATATTATTCATGGTGATGCATTTTTTGCGTTCAACAAAGACATCAAAAACCTACAATATGACTTGACAAAACATCTATGATACCTCTCTATGCTCTAAATTTCTTCTCTTTTTTATATCTCTTTTTATTCCCCTCTCC
>RDPX01000021.1:2857176-2923146 GCA_003991215.1 Morbakka virulenta | reverse complement strand
TGATGTAATCTCAACAGTAGGATGATGCAATACGATCTCATACCGAGAAATCTACGTATTTCCATGAGTGGTCTTAAACTTTTGGTAGTGACTGTATTTATCTATTTGTGTGCGTGTGTGTGTGTGTGTGTGTGTGTCTGTTACTCGTTGTGTTGCCTTTCGTATTGCCCTGATGTTTGTTCATGTATGTGCTGTTTCTCTCATGGTCATTAATTTAGCCAATACCATCTTTGGCTCTGAGTGTTACACTCTAATACTATATATATATATAGTATTATATATATAGTATTATAGTATTATATATATTTTTTTATATGTGCAATGCTCACTGCGCATGCGTAGTTTGAGCACTCTGGCAGGATCCCACAATAACTCTTTAACCTGTGTTTGCTCCGGCAACATGGCCAGGGAGTTATTTCTCAGAAGCTTATCATCTGGATCTTTCCCCTTTGTGTCAATTATACCTCATTGAAAAAATTGAAGCGATTCCGTGATTCTAAACTGCGTAGTCTCTTTTGTTTGCACATCTATTCAGTTGTTTGATAAGTTTATTGCTTACAAAATTTGCCACCCAATCTTTTTGTTAAATAACTCAAAAACCTCACTTTTGTCTGGACGTTTGTCCGAGATATTGGGGTAGCAAGATAAGTGGTAACAAACAATTGTACAGACAGTTGTACAGACCTTAATTTTTAACCAAATATGATGAGAAATCTTTCTTTATGGTTTGTAAAGAAAGAGTTGTTGTTAATAAAGAGTATTGCTTGAAAAACATGGACATGATGCAAAACATAAAATTGTTAGTAAAATTGATGCTGTACAAATTAAGGACAAACTTGTAAAACAAAGATAATTTTAAGAAGTTAACAAGGGGTTGCATAAAGTGGATGCAGAGCCGGTTAACAACAGTTAAACCAGTTAAGTATTTAATTCTCTAAAATAGAAGAAACTGAATCCTTTCGGTGTAGGAGACTTTGTGAAAAAGTGAATAATAAATGTGGGTTACCTTGTATCCTCAGATAGCGAACTTATTTGAAAAGCATTGTTTTCCCCGAGTGTACCATGAGAAAAGGAGTTTAAGATATGGTGGCAGATCGCAAAATAACTTACAAGAATTTGCAGGGAAGTGTAATTACTTTTCTGAATAGAATGAAAGTTTTGATATTCGTGACACTGTACAATTAGAGGATTTTATCAGAGGCATTGACTCACATTTCTACGTCACAAAAGCGTTGGTGACGTAGGTGTTAATCCTAGGAATCACAACAGATAAAGATATTTTCAATGCTTTTATTTTAATTACTGCAAGAATGGTCCTAGATTTACGTAAGTTAGTTTCTGTTACAAGGGACGGCGCACTTACCAAGTTAGGGCAGAAGATTGGATTTTTAATCGTTTGAACTACAACTCACCGACGATGGCACTAGCATTAATTTTTTGAAATTCTATTGTAGAATTCACCAATAACCACTGTACCCAACTCAGATAGATTGGAAGGTATAATGGAAGTTTTCCCGATGCAGTAAATTTCACTTATAGTGGAAACTAACTTGAAACTTACTTTTATGAAGCGCAGTGTAGCGATTTACTCTCGATCTGTAAAGTGTTTTGGCTACGTCAGGGTTAGATTCTTGAACGGGTGTTCAATCTTCATAATGTAACTAAAGCATTTCTTGAAAGAAAGGTAAGCACAAATCAGAGTTACGAGAGCAAAGAATGGGTAACAAAACTGCCGTTTTTAAGTGATGTGCCTTGAAGATTGAATAACATTAATGTTTAGTAACAAGGACCCATTCGTTACTCGTAAAATCCACAAAAATGCTGTGGAGTGTCAAAAGAAACTTTGGGAAAGCAAATAGGAGAGGAGGAACTATTCACATTTTCACCGATTACAAATTCAACAACCCGAGGTGGATCTACCTTTGTCATCATAATTCAGGATATTTGACAACAATTCACTATCATATTTGCCGACCCACATGCTAAAAAGGCTAAAGTCAAGTCGTTCGTACGAGCATTTGATATTAAGCGAGAAGATATGTCTAAAGAGATTCAAATGGAAATAATGGAACTCAAGCGAAAAGAAGTATTTCTATGTTTGTGAGTACAAATCTGCGCAAATAACTACTTTTTAGAGTACAATTTAAAAAAAATACCATGCTCATTTGGATACAGCTTTGAGATTATCAACATTAATAACAAGTGTCGATGAAGAGCAGGCAGGCTATTAAAGAATAATAAGGATCAAAAGTGACATTAATACGTAAAGCTACTGTTAATTTCCTGTTTTTGTACAATGGAACCCATAAATGGGCAAGTTTTTCCGTCCTAGAATTTTCATTCATGGTCTCCATTAACCTGAACTCGTCGAACTGTAACACCTCACTACCCGAATTGGAACTACTCTTATTTAGTACCAATCGACCTTTTGAACCCCACTTATTGCAACCAAAGTGGCACTTTTGACAGGTAAGCTCACTCTAAACGAAACGCTGGTGGTAGCGTGAAACTCACTGATTTTACACAATAGAAGTGCCATCAGTTTGGGACAAACATAGTTGAAAATTTATTTCAACACAATGGTTGAAAATGCATCTATATTGTAATTTTGAACTACCGAAAACTGCTTCTACAATGCTCTTACAAGCTGTCTTGGATAAAACAGTTCCCAGTGCGTTATCTTGCTGGAACAACTGGAAAAAACAAGTTAATTATTTTAGTAAAGTGAATGGTACCCCAGCGTAAATATTTTTGAAATAAAAAAATGAAAAATTTGAAATGAACCTTTCTCTATGCCATCAACTGGACTTTTGCTGCCATAAAGGAAGCAAACCCATCAACAGTGATACAATGCTTCGAAGAGACATGTTTAACTGACAACGTGTTGAACCTAGATTCCTAAAATGACATNTGCTCCGGCAACATGGCCAGAGAGTTATTTCTCAGAAGCTTATCATCTGGATCTTTCCCCTTTGTGTCAATTATACCTCATTGAAAAAATTGAAGCGATTCCGTGATTCTAAACTGCGTAGCCTCTTTTGTTTGCACATCTATTCAGTTGTTTGATAAGTTTATTGCTTACAAAATTTGCCACCCAATCTTTGTGTTAAATAACTCAAAAACCTCACTTTTGTCCGGACGTTTGTCCGAGATATTGGGGTAGCAAGATAAGTGGTAACAAACAATTGTACAGACAGTTGTACTATTCGCTAAACTTGTCAGCAAGGCTGAAGATCATTTTGGATTTGCAGACGTAACTACAGAGAATTGTCATTTTTGCAATGAAGTTATTTATGTTAATGTTATATGACAACAATGTCAATAGTATAGAATAGCAGCTCGTTCAGGACTTCCAAGGCCCCAAGACGACACCAATGGCAATTCATTTGAGGATGACAAGACATACTTTCCATGCAAAGAAGACACCAACAAGAAAAGATTTAAGTAAAGTTTATCCTTGAACTCATAAAACAACTTTTGATAGTAATAGAAGACAAAGAAACCAGCCACCTGATCAAAACTTGAAAGTGGTATTTGCAAACTTTTGTCCAAGTCAATAACACAAACATCAACTCCCGGCTTTTAAAAGTAATGATATACCGCATAATAGTTATATATTCTGGTTATAAATTACACCTGTTCAATATATAAAAGTTATGTAGATTATAATATCAATGTCCAGAAGTCCTGTTTTTTCGTTGAAAGAAGTCAGTAAATAAAAATATACTAAAATAACTTTTTATTTTGTTATGCTGCAGTGCTAACTAGATGAGCTTGAGGTAACCATGGTATGGTCATTTCTGGATAAGCTTTATAGATGAATTCTTATAAGTATACCACTCTGTCATCTGCACCATTTTCGTTTTTTCTTTGGTCCCGCTAGTGGTCTACTTACCGGGATTTCACTGTATACCTTACGCTTTGTGAAAGATAATGCTTGCAACAATTCTCGTGCAGTCAATACTATTTGATATCTTATTACTTGTCCAGCTCCGAATTGTTATTCTATTGTTAATTTGGCCCACTCCTGCTATAGGTTGATCACCACTGCTTTAAAAAATACGATAAATAAATATTGTTTTTGTTTTGAAATAAGGTAGGGAAAATCAGGTTTATAAACCTGTCTCAGAAATGATCTTAGAAATAAAGAGGTTTGGGAAAGAATAGGGCGTGAAGTACACATTACCGATGAAATCCGATCAAGACGTTTTCTATGACTTAAGCAACGTATATGCAGATTCAAAAAAGGAGTTTCTATACCTGAATACAAGAAAGGCTTATCTGTACCAGATCTCCTAAAAGGCTGCATACATCTGGGAGCGATTACATTTTAGTACACAGCAAGCTACTACTTCATGTAGCTAAGCAAGAGGCTTTGGATAGAGAGGACGGCGGGATCACATCAGAAGGAACAAGGAGACATCACTTCATTAAGTACACAAGCAAGTAAAGATGTACTATTGAAAGTATGTTTGATATTAGTTAAGTGCATGTTTCAAACAGAAGCCGAACAAAAGTAAAGAAAAATAACTTTTAAACGTAAGGTGTGTCAAGCAAGATTTGAAACAGTGATTCTAAATCAAAGCCATTTGTTTGAGCAACTAAGCTATCAACACAAAACTCTCTTCCAGATTATATTTTCAATCCAACCTTCCTCTTGTATCTCACTTGTATTCTTACACTAATACTTTCCATTTGTTTTCCTTTACAATTTCAAAGGTTGCCATTCAATATTATCGGGTTAAAATTCAATCTTAATTGATGGAGCTAGTTATATATGGGCTGTAGGAGAAATTTCTCTAGGAGAAATGAAAGAAACCAGAGATCATTTAAAAAGAAAATTATTTCTTGTATTCTAACCTATTATTTACGAAAATTAACTTCAATTGGTACCCTCGTATCATTCACACTCTTCTAATTCAAGTTAGCGACCAAAATAAATTGTAGGTGAACCTGAAAGATGTTTGAAAAATAAAAACGATTTTCAAAACGTTTAACCAATGAAACAATGGAACAAAGCTGCAGATATATACCACACTCTTTCTCAAATCTGCAGCCTTTTAACAAATAAGAGACTTACAGATACTATAGGTTTTTCTTCAAATATTCTGATGGCCGTAAAAGCAAAATTGCCTTTCTCCTCGAAGTTCCAAAACTAAAACAGAACTTTCCAAAGATAATGAAAGGATGCTCAAAATTTCTGAAGAGTGTATCAATTAATTCCATTATTGAGAAATTTCTATTAAGCTTGCTTTTAAATTATTATTTAATCGATGACTGTTGAAATATCTGCTTTGTTAGTAATTAATGTAATGTGGCTCATATTTGTACGTAATGTAAAAGCAGCAAAAGGATAACTTGATATTAATACAGATTATTAGGAATTAAACTTGCACCAAAATTATTGTCATAAGAGTAGTTTAAAAAAATGCAGTATGAGTACCAAAATAAGTAGAAAATATACATGTCAGGTCCAAAGACCATGGTACTTGGGCCCACTAGCAGACAGGTAGCTGTTAATAACGCATACATGATTTAATAATATGTTATTCCTTACGAAAAGCCGTCACCAGACTGTCAAGTAATCTGTACACACAAATATTCCCAAAATGTTGGGTCTTCTTTTCAGACAGTTGTTTTTATGAAGTAAAAGGATGACTTAGAAAGTTCCTTTCTTTTCACTTTTGACAATTTTTTAGCTTTCATTCTGAAATCTTTTCCCAAAGGAGAAGAAAAAATCTTTCGACATAAGAGAAAAAAAATTTCACTACATTATCAAAACCCTTTATTGTTATCATCATTACAGATATAATTATGATGATTATTATTGTAATTATCATTGGCATTGTTGTTATCATTATTGCTGTTATCATCATAATCTCCAAAAGTGATAAAATAGTTGTGGTAGCAACAGTAGTAGTAGCAGCAGTAGTAGTAGTACTAGTAATGGTAGTAGTAATAACAGTAGTAGTTGTAATAATGCCAGTAGTAGAAGCTGTAGTTATAATACTATTTGTAGTAGTAGTAGTAATAGTAGTAGCAGCAGTAGTAATAGTAATAGTAGTAGAAGTAGTATTAGTATTGGTAGTATTATTATTAGTAGTAGTAAGAGTAATAGTAGTAGAAGTATTATTATTATTATTATTATTATTATTATTAGTAGTAGTAGTAGTAGCAGTAGTAGTAAGAAATCGTAACAGGAGTCGTATTTTTCTTCTTCCTCGGTTGTCTGGTTTAATCTACCTTTTTCCCCGCAACCTTCTGTAATTCTTCTGATCTAATAGTTTAATGTATATTCTTTGCTCAAATTATCTTTTCTCATAGGTACGAAATTACCTTTTCTTATTCTACTGATGTAAAATTTTGTTTTCTTGATAATAGATTTTGCAGTTATGAAATAAACATTTCTTTCTTGTGTGTGACAAAACGAAATTTTATCAAAACTGTCTTTCAAGTGGTAACTTAATTTTCATTATTTTATGCAATTACGGTGTTTTAGTTAAATATAACTGCAAAGAAAGAAGTGGGAGCGAGAGAAGGAGATTAGGAAGACCGAGTCAAGTGGAGAAAAAGGTGTCGAGCGGCCAACCTGACAAACGTCGGATGAAGGCTGAAGAATAAGAATAAGTTAAATATAACTGCAAAGAAACCCTTCTTTGCTGAAAATTTCATTTTCCTTATCTGTACAGGTGTTTATATTTTCAGCTCTTCCTTTGGCAAGTGTAAATATTGATATTGGTGAGGTACCAAATAGTGTAAACAAAGCTCATAATCACTACTTCAAGAAGAATTTTAGTTCTACTTACGTAAAGTACGATTGTTATCTTTACATTGTTGTATACAAATATTTGAATAACCTCTGAAGTTATTTCGAAAAGATGAAAGCACATTCATATAAAATTCTCTTTCCAAAGTAGAATGTTTCAGGATAAAAAAAACTAAACATTGAGCCCGCACATTGGGTAAGAAAAATAAGAGGTTTAATTTTTTATTTAACTCTATGTACAAGGAAATTGAAAACCATTTTCTCCTGCTCTTCGGACGTTTTTGTTTGAAACATGTTAAAAGCATACAATAAGAACACTAGTGATATCCTTATCAAGTATAAAATCTGTTAGATCAGGACTAGCTATGAGGAAGGTAACGCTGTTATGACTGAAAAAACATTAATAAACATTTAGCTAGACAAATATTTGGGGGAGCCATACTTGGAATTATTGAGCACATGGTAATTTGAGACACTTCCTCAATGACAAGTCTTACGCAGCAAAAACGTTTTGGATCTCACTTTTACTTTTTTAAGGTTCTCTTTTGATAGCTTCAGTGTGGCTCTTGATGTCACTTATTAAGTTCTTACCATATTTTCTTAGAAATAACGAAGGTTTCCTATACGTTTGCCAAATTTAACTTGTAGGTACAAAAATACAGTTAATCAGTAAGACCAGTTTTATACGAGATTTTTTAACCAATGGTCCAAAGGCACAACTTTTTTACTCTGTTTCAAGCAACTTACATTATAACAAGTATTTATTTCAATACAAAATATTAGGTATGTGTTTAAAGTTGCTAGAGGATTGGGAATACTTATTTATAATCTCCACACGAGAATCAGAAAATGAACTGGATATTCAACAAATAAAAAATGGCAGCAAATTTAAAAACCATTCATAAATATTTTGATATTAATCTTAATAATTGGCAAAAAGCAGAGAATTCAAGGCTGGATTTTTATGTTTTGTAGTTTTATTTCTTCCTAGTCATTTCAATCTTCGTTTTTTCTGAAGTACTTTTCAGTTATAAAGCAAAGAAATATACTGGTTTAGAATACAGGCTTATTAACACAAGAATAGTAGTTTTCGTTCCAGCCTCAGTATTTCGAACTTTTTGGATAAATATCAGTCTTATATTTTCTTAATATTTTCTTAGCATGACTACAGTATATTGTGAATAAATTACATTTTGAATCCTTTTTAAGCTCCAAGAGTAGTCTGCTTCTTACTTCTACGATTCAATCCTTCTTTACAAACTATACTGACAAAGGGACCATCTATATCTTTGAAAACGAATGACTGAATATCTTGGAAGAAATATGTGCCGTTGTAAATGACTGATATTACAACGTTCAATTACACTTGCTGGTCTTTTTTGAAGTTACTACTTTGCTATTACCATGTTATCCCTTTGGATGATTCTTAGTAGTTTAGTTTTCTCATAAAAAATCGAACCTCTGTCATGTGAAACAATGAATGGGAGCAAATCTCGTGCTGGGTCATACAAATATTTCTACCTTGAGTGAAAACATAAGTCTGGGCTTATTCTTGTGATATTCTTAATTTTGACCCATTTTCAGCCTCGATATTCTTGCAAAGTATATCCTCATAAAAAATCATGTAGAAATTTTTTGACATATCTAAGAGAACAACTTGTTCCTTAACTGAATACACAACGGAATAAAGTATTGTCAACGTTAAGCAATAATAATTACAATATTATTTACAATAATAATAACTAATAAATTTTAGTCACATAGACAACAAAAGTTCAGGTAAAAATGAGCAGTTACACAGAACGTTTAATGATGTATTATTTTTTACAGAACGTTTACAGCAATTAAAATTATAAACATGAAAAAGACAGTCTTCATGGAAAGGCCTTGTTTCTTTAGTTCTGGTAACAACGCTCGAAGTACATTCAGTGCGATGTCTTTTTTTGCTGTCTCTTTCCTTTGGTATTTCATGTAATAGCTATATCAAACTGCCTATATTGTATATAGCAGAACATAAACATTGTTGCGAAAATACACATTGCGCTTCTATTACAATCTGAAATTAGCAGAAAATAAATATAACGTCATCATCAATGGTACCTTGACAACTAACAGTGTAAAGTGAAAACAAGATTTTCATAGGTCTTATTACGTTATGTTTCATTCAGTCTAAGAGTGCTATTGTCAAACTTCACCGTTATACGTAAACAATATGTTGTGAAATTGTAGGTATTAATATCATTCAAAAATATTAAGTTTCTTTTGAAACTTCTTCAGCGTGAATCACATCATTTTTCACGTTTCATTACCCCAATATGTTTTGGATTGCCAAGTTGTCATGATGCAAGTGATCACGTTGTATTCATTTTCTGCTAATGTGAGATTACAATATCACTCTTTAAAAGAAATTTAATCAAACTAGTAAGCGAATGCGTCAACATATTGTTTACTTGCTGCTACATTGGTGTCAGCTTAACGTACTAGTTTAAAAATTTTAAAACAATATTGGTGACTGTTTTTTCATTCATATGTTACAAATCGTCATACGTTAGTGCAAAAAATGTTGAGAGACCCAAAAACTCCATATTTTTTCGTATGTGGGTGGAAACTCAGTTGAAATTGTAATCTCTCAAGAATAATTTAAACAAGTTACTATGTGAAAAGTGTGAACTCATAAATCCAGGTAGAAAATGCAAACATGAATTGCAATTCTGCATGCAAACATGAATTGCATGAAAAATTACAAAATTTTTCACAAATGCAAAACGCAAATTACTTACCTATACAATCGTTGTTCTTGCTAGTATGCGTCCTCTTAAACTAACAAGCTCAACTGTTTTCAAAATAATATATATGTTTTTCTCCAGAAAGCAGTTATT
This sequence comes from Morbakka virulenta, assembly GCA_003991215.1. Lineage (NCBI taxonomy): Eukaryota > Metazoa > Cnidaria > Cubozoa > Carybdeida > Carukiidae > Morbakka > Morbakka virulenta. The sequence goes on along the minus strand of RDPX01000021.1, from coordinate 2,913,501 downwards.
TTGGTATAAACAGCAAGTTAGATTCTCAATTCAAATTTCATAATGACAGCTTTTCCTGCTTAAGGACAGCTAGTAAACAAAGACAATATCACACTGAGAACAGCTGTATTGCAACTGGAGGTCAAACCCATACTTGCAAAGACAAATTCCAGTAAAAACACAAAACCTGATTTTTCTGATAACCTAAGTAGACATGACCGCTAAATTTGGGTTGCTTACAACGATTGAACTCTTTTTTTATCTTTAGTAACTAAAGAAGATTAAAAAGGTATATCGCAAGCACATCAAGGGTGTTAGGAAAAGTCTTGCTGATGAAGTATAGTTGAAATGCCTATTGCAACGGAAACTTGTTGCATGCAGCTGTCACAGGGTATAAATGCCAAAATAACATCAAGATCCCAAAACATACAATAATAGCAATAATAGTACATAATAGTATATAATAGTATATAATAAATAGTATGTAATAGTATATAATAGTATATAATAGTATATAATAGTATATAATAGTATATAATAGTATATAATAGTATATAATAGTATATAATAGTATATAATAGTATATACTAGTATATACTAGTAAAAATAGTAATAGAAATAATAATAATAATAATAATAATAATAATAATAATAAAAGCAATAACAGTAACGACAATACATGAGTATTTTCATTGCAGACCAGATAAATAATAAAAAAACTTAAGAATAAGATTGAGGATGAGTACAAGTAAATAAGACTCAAAAAAGGTATCCAAAATGAAATTGATTGGGAAAACTAAAGTTGCTAAGCATTTGTTCGGTATATTGTCGGAGGCATTCTTCGGCGGTTTTTTTTGGGGGGGAGGGGGGAATACAGAGATACAACAGTAGACAAAGAGGAAATAATGTAAAAAAGTACAAATATTGAAAAAATGTACCCTAAAAGTAACTTAAACAGCTTGAATATTTGGGGGAAAAAATGTCAGGAGAATGTAACTTTCAAAATGTAATGTACAAACAACTTGACGTTGTAGTCGTGGGCTAATCACTGGTTACGGCATTGACTAATATTTGTGTAGGCCAGTATAAAAAATGATTTATTCGAATGTACATAAATTGCAGATATTCTTGTATATTGTAGATTATGGCACTTTTTCTTTTTTTAAATGAAAAAGACAGCGCAGAGTTTATGAAAAAATTTAACGATCTTTATCCATCCTTAGTCTTTACTGCTTGAAAAGAACAGGATAATTGTTCACCATTTTTAGATGTTTTACTAGAAAAAGCTCCCACCCCTTTAAAAACCAGTGCCCTTCGAGAGCAAAACTTCACTGGACAAGACGCACGGTGGGATACATTTCGTCACACATTTTTAAAATTGGACTCCAAAATATATTTGGTAATCGTTCTGTCGTTGTTTTCTTTCAAGACTACCTTTAATGAGAAACAAACAAAATTACCCCAATTCTGTAGAGAATTGGTTACCCTAATGATGTATTAGAGAAATTCATTCATCAATCATCAATTCAAGTCATCTAGTCTTAAAAATACTGTTAACCATGTCCCCTAAAAGTACCTATATACCTCAAGCCACCTTGGATAGGCCTGGTTTCTACTGAATTCAAAAATCAAATTACCAAGCCTCTTTCCCAATGAAATCGTATTACTCCATTACTTCATGGATAATTCTTTCTTCATCAACAAAGGATGTCTTCTCTGTCACAAACTTTAATATGTTTGTTAGTGAGCTGAGGCGACGGTGTGATGCAAGGTACCTAGTCCGTATTTCCTTAAAGTTGAACGATACAATGAAACAACACGTGTCTTATATTTACGAAGAAAACATTTGTGCTGCTCGGGTTTAGCCAAAAAGACAGTGCAAGATTACAAGCAAAATTAATTGTAATTCAGCTATAGCACATCGTCTAATGCTGAACCTTGAATGCAGTAAAAATTTCGTGCTTAAACATTTCATAGTAATCGTCAGAGCCAGTTCTGACTTCCATTTAAGAGTTCTGGAAGTAATTCCTGTTTAACGATCACCACCTCCTAGCTGTAGGTAAAAAGAATTTGTGTATGGTCTTCAATTGTTTTAGACAGCCAGTCACAAAGCCACTCTTTGCTTTTGATATTGCTTAACATTTACTTGATTTGTATTTTTTATTCAGGGATTTTAAATTAATCCAGTGCCAGAGGAATGGCTGTAGACTGAAATGAAGTAAGTCATAAAAAAATTGTGTATGTAGAGATATTTAACAAAACTTTCCAGGTACTCGTGATGGGAGTATTTGAAACAAAAGGTGGTCTGAATCTATTCTTAACACAAAATGCTGTGTGATGCAAGCCGAAGGCCTCTTCTTGGCGCATCCCGGGAAACGCTGAGAATCCAACCCTCAGTCGGCCAATTTCTGCCAGACTCGCGACAATCGATAATCAACGCTATATCAACGCCACCCGCGACATACGATCAACATGCCTTTACACCAGAGTCAAAAACACAGGTTCTTTTCAGAACTGGCACTGGCTGTCGCCTCCTTTAATATTGAAGGATATACAGACATGAAGGCAGACCTGCTTGGACAATCTATCAAGGACTATGACATTGTGTGCCTCCAAGAGACACACCTCAAGAACACAACCCGACGACCGGACTTGCCCGGAATGAAACTGATTGCTGAGATACGACACGATAGGTATGGGTCAGCCGTATTTATCCGACTGACCCTGAAGATTGACGCAACCCACACCTCAGTAAATGAGAACAACATTGAGCTCATCACAATCTCCCTCCCAGACTTCTACGTCGTATCCATCTACAAGCCCCCTGCTAGTAAATTCTAGTGGACTGAACCCCCGACACACTGTGTGAGAAAACACCGTGTCATCATTGGTGATTTCAACTCTCACAGCACCCTATGGGGCTACCCCGAAAATGACAGAGACGGGGATCTGGTCGAGGAATGGGCACAAACAGGCAACCTAGCTCTGATCCATGACTCAAAGCTCTCCAAATCCGTTAACAGCGCCAGATGGAAGCGAGGTTACAACCCTGACCTCTGCTTGCGTGCTCTCACCTATCCCAAAATCACAGCACCGACCAATTTCCACCAAGATCCACGCAGCACTGAAGGCATCAGATGTGCCATTCAGACGGAGATTCAACCGACGAAAGGCCAACTGGACTGATTTCAGTGAAGCCTTGGACGCCTCCATATCAGATCTCCAACCAATCACACAGAACTATTCTGCTTTCATAGAAAGAATTAACAGTTGGGACGCACGAACATCCCCTGAGGCTGCCGCCAACGGTATATATCCGGAATAACTAACGAGTCTCTGGATCTTCTTAACGAGTATGAGCTCAAGTTCAGATCTGACCCGTTTGATGACACCACCCTACAACTTGGTGAACAGCTCCTCGAAATAGTAGGAACAGAGACGAAGAAAGTCTGACAGGATATGATCGAGAACACAAACATAGCAGTAAATAGTAAAAAGGCCTGGAAAAGCATCAAAAAGCTAGGTGGGAGCAACGCCACCTCTCCCGCACAATGCTTTGTTAAACCAAATCAAGTGGCCAGCCAACTAATAACCAATGGCCGCAGTAAGGAGAGGAGAAGAGAGACTGGAGTGTACCTCTCAACCAAACTGCAGTATCAAGATCAAAATCTGTCCTACCTAACACGACCATTCTCAAAAGCAGAGCTCGACCAAGGCATCGAGCAATTAAAGCCTAAAAAAGCGGCAGGGACTGATGACATCCTGACAGAATTCCTCAAAAATCTTGGTCCAATTGCCTCTAACTGGCTACTGTTCATGTTCAATGATTGCCTTAGCTCCCAACAAATTCCATCAATCTAGAGGAGAACTAAGGTTGTAGTAATACTAAAGCCAGGAAAGAACACCGATGAACCCAAGAGGTATCGATCGATTTCTCTTCTCTGCATCAGCTACAACCTGTTCGAGAGACTGCTGTTGACTCGAATCAGCTCACTAGTAGAACAACAGTTGACACCTAACCAAGCAGGCTTCCGGCCAGGAAAGTCATGTGGCACCCAGCTGCTAAAACTCACTCAACATATAGAAGACGGTTTCCAGAACAAGCTCATAACCGTAGCCGCCTTTGTTGATCTAAGTGCTGCTTATGATACCGTCCAACACTGAATAATGATTGCCAAACTATTCAACTTCACTCAAGATTCAAAATTTTGCGAGATTATCCGCACTCTTCTTTCAAACCGCCGTTTCTATGTTGTACTGAACGATAGGAGAAGCCGCTGGTTCAGGGCTTCCTCAAGGAAATGTACTGGCATCTACACTGTTTAATGTGTACAAAAATGATCAACCCATGCCCGCTTTCTGTAGCAAGTTCATATACGCTGACGATTTGTGCATCAGCACACAGAAGAAGCGTTTCTCTGAAGTCGAGAGCACCATTTACCAGGCTCTAACAGAAATGTCAACCTACTACAGAGAGAATCATCTGAAGCCCAACCCCACAAAGACCCAGCTATGCAGCTTTCGCCTCAAGAATAGTTAAGCCCACCGCAATCTCAAGTGACGTGGGAAGGAAATATTATCCTGAATAACCCCAATCCTGTATACCTCGGAGTGACATTAGACCGAACTCTACCCTTCAAGGAGCATATCAGCAATCTCAGAGGCAAAGTGGCAAGTAGAAACAATCTACTCCAAAAGCTTGTCAATAGCAGATGGGGTGTGGATCCCAAGACCGTTCTAACCACTCCTCTCGGCCTATGTTTCTCAGCTGCGGAATATGCCAGCTCCACATGGTGCAGATCTAGTCATGCCCGCAAACTAAATCCTATGCTGAATGACACCTGCAGAACAGTGGCCGGCTGCTTGAAACCAACATCCATGGCATGCGTCTATGCTCTGGTTGGAATCGCACCGCCTAGTATCGGTCGAGAGTTCATGAGTCATAATGAATGATTGAAGCAAGGCAATGACGAAAGACATCCTCTCTACCAGTACCAACCGATCAGAAAGCGTCTACCATCAAGAGACAGCTTCATGGATTCCACAGAGCCCTTAGCAGTCTCCGTGGATACTGCCATTGAAGAGAAATGGCTAGAGTCCTTGCACGAAAACAGCATGGTTCCTGTATGCCTCACCAGAGGCATTATACCAATACAGGAGCTTGCATCAGACAACCATCTCGACTGGCCAACCTAGCAGACGCTGAACCGCCTGAGAGCGGGTCAAGGTAGATGCAAGGTCTATCTGAAGGCCTGGGGCATGTGCAACTCAAGCACATGTGACTGCGGAAGCAAACAGTCAATGAGCCACTTGCTGACTTGCGCCCTGGCACCCGGCTATACAGAGGACGACCTTGCTAAACCAACCGACGAGGCTATAGCGACCGCCCAGTTCTTGAGCGGGACTATATAATTGATGCAAGATACGACGAAGAAGAACAAGATCCTGTTGTTAAAGATATTGAAGGAGATAATTTCAATTGTTTTCAGTCAAAAAAGGTGTGCAAATTGCACCTTACTAAATAAAAACTCATTTGGTTTGATAGATCTTTTTCTCTAGGTACATCAAAATCAAGTGTGATCAACTAAATTGAATAACATGATCAATGAATAAGTTAATATCTGAGAACAACCTAAATTTTTTATTGCATTACACTGGGTATGACCATTTTTGCTTTACTTTGATTCCGTTTTAACGATATATTTGCCAGTCGATTTTTTTCCCAGACCCATTCATGTAGGCAATTCTTCTCTTACCCAACTTGCAGCACTACCTAATGATATGTTTCACCCTTGTACAGCGTGACTCAAAAAAGTGCTTCTCATGAAAACAACCATAAAACAAGCAATTTTAATAGTAAGTAAACTAAACTTGGTACAAATTAATATCAGTCTATGGCTGACATATCTATTTAGTTTCAGTGATAAATATCCTCCAGTCCTTGTTTTACTGCCGTTCCATGATATGCTCCAGATGTCCACCTTTGCGCTGCAAGCACACCTGAATCTAAAGTTTTGTCGGCCTTGACTTTAAAGACATTCTTGAATGCCATTTGGACCTATCCTACCATCATTATTCCTTTCTTCTTTCTTTTCCGCATTCACCTTGGTTTAAATAGCCTTTCTTGGTCTTCCTTGCTTGCATTCATTCTCAGTCTTCCATTTCCATTTGATTTTTCTGATCTACCCAAAGTATATTTAAGTGTTATAAATGCTAATACTTTTATTATTGCCATTGTCATAATTATTAGCATTTTCGTTATGAAAATATTGTTCTTATTATATTATATTATATCATATTTAATATTAGTGCTATTATTGTATGTATTGCGATGTTAATGTAAATTTGGCGTTTGTACTCTGTGACAGCCCTATATAACAAATTTGCTGTTCCAATTGACATTTTAAAATTACTATACCTGCAAGGTTTTCTCTTAACTCCCTTGGTGTGCCTAACAATACCGTTTTCTGGATCCTGTGAGTTTACGTTTTTCACCCCCAGTCTTTTAATTCATGTTTCGTAATTTCTCGACATTGAGCCAAGCACAGCTACTAAGACAGGCACAACTTAATTTTGTTTTTGAAACAACTTTAAAGCAGCTCGCGATTTTACTAGTCAGATTTTCAAAACAATTTTCCGATTATTCTAATTGTACAAGTTTGTTGTCAAGTACTGCAATGTGGAGTATCACATTGTAATTGTAATATTATTGTTATTTTAAATATTTATAGTATTAATGTTATGCTCATCTTGATATTTATGGTGATGCTCGATTGATGTTAAGCCATAATGTACTGTGTACCGAGATTTACTTAGGTAGACTAGTATTTCCTCTGTCGTTGCAAATTTTGAGCAAATTGTTTCATTAGGAAATGATGATTCCAATGATCTATGTTTCGTTATTTACCTTTAATACGCAATGCTTTTAAGATGTAGAAAATCTCCCAATGACCTGGAAGAGATGAAGTCGAAAATACAGTAACTCTGTTGTTCAAAGGCTCATTCTACAACCTCACATTTGTTTACAACCCATTAAATATATCGATGAAAAACAAGGTCAAGGTGTAAAGAATTTTAAGTTGCACTAAAGGAATTGTCAGATCATTAGAACTTGTAATTCAGATTTTTTTAAACCACTTGAAATAGATCACACTGATGTCTATAAAATCACCGACGTAAACAAGGACAGGATACCTGCAGCTGTTCTCGGCTTTATTAAAATAAAGGATGGAATTATTTTACCTAAATCTTTCACACATTGGCTGTTAATAAAAGGTTTATTTTAAGCTATATCTCATAATTTGTACTCCATTGATCTCAAATCTGTGACAATAACAGTAATCAAGATGCCTATTATAATTTATGGCTCTCTTTAAAATATATACTGAACGATGCAGAAAGAAAGTGGGAGTGGCTTTCCAAAATCAATAAAAATGCACTTTAGACTGATATGAACGGCACACTAAATCATAACGAATCTATGAAAAATCAACTAGGTTTCTGTTAAGACTGTTTTTAGCAAACATTCATCTCATCGTCCTACCTCCACTAAAGGTAGGTAAAGACAATTCTTCCTAAAATCATTTTCAGTTATTTCCCCATCGCTCAAAGAGAGCACCCTTCTATTCAAAAAACACTAGTCGTCTTGAAAAAGATTACAAACGTTATTCACAGGGTGGATTCTTCTAACTCACAGTATCTTCTTCATAAAAATTCTAAATCTGTTCCAAGCGTTTTCCTTACTTCCGGTCTTACCAAATGAAAGCACCTGTGTTATCTAGGTACCGGGCTCTATCCCTGTGAATGGAAAAGGGCATGTGCTCTATTTGTCCACAGATAGGGTAGCATAGGCCACTCTTCAAATTTTATAGCAATTTTACTTCAATATATTCCTTTCAAAATGTATTATTTTCCTGTTTGATTCTATATCTGACATTTTAGCGAAAAATTTTACTGTCAATAGAAAATCCAAAAAAGCCTTTTCTTTTAAAATGCGAGGTGTTACAGAAAATAACTAAACAAGGCACTCAGGTAATATCTCTACTTGATCTTAAAAGTGCCTTTGGCAATTTTCAGCATAATCTTATACATATTTTATTTGCTTTCAGCATTTGCTAGATATCTCATAGTCTAAATCCTAGCCTTTTCATAGAATTTAATACCTGTGCTATCACAAAAGATTTACACTTGCAATCCAGATCTAACGTGGTGTCCTGTAGGACGGATGTCGCAGACCCTTACAATCAAACTTATGTTATAATTTACTTATTCAATTCATAACTCCAACTAGTATGGGGAAATTGACTTTTATCTCCTTGAAGTCCATGATCACTATTTATTCTTCTCCATTGTTTTCAGTTTACCAGCAATGCTGTTGTTGCTGCTAGTGAATAATGAGAAAGCCGGGAGCCTTTGAATTGTTTTACCAGTTGGTACCAGTGGACAGGAATCGTCATTAGAGTAGGCAAATAAATGTATTTGGAAAGGATATTTTTGAGTTCTACACATTAATTTAAGCCTAATATATTCATCAGCAGTGAGCGTGTTTCAGCAGTCAAAAGAGAAGATTCTTGTCTATTTGTTTACATTTACATTGTAATTTACGTTGACCCCCTTTATGACCGTCATATACTCTCCAACATTTCATGGAAATGAATTGTGTTTATTTGTCTTTAACATGGATAACGGTATACTTAGATAATCTAGCCTCTATATGTGTCTGAAAATGGCTTGAGCTCCCTATTGTCTGAAAGCCAATTTAACCCACGGTCTCACCTTTCCCTCAGTCAAATATGCCTTGCGTCAAAGATTCGCTTACAAAATCCTAAGGAGCTCCAAAAATGAAAACACAGGACCTGTTTGGAAAACTTTGTAATTGCCTGAGTATTCAGTATGATACATTTATGGAAACACCAAATTGGCTGTAGAAGTCATTAAAAAATCACATGGGCTCTCAATGATATTGCAAAATACTTAAGATAAAATAAAAAGGTTAAAATATTTAATTGATTTAAACATTTTTACAGCCTGGAGTAATTAACTTTTTCTTAATGTCAGTGTTTAAAATAAAACGATAATTTCTTAAATTAAAACTTGTAATCATTTATTCATCTATTTATTAAATTTATCTGTCAATATTTGGACAGGAAATTTTTATCTTAGCACGCAAAGATATTGTTTTTCTTCCGTGAGCTGAAAAACTACTCAAACATTAAACCAAAAAAATAAAACGTTCATATTAGTAAAAATTGGAGGAGCCGTAGCTTAATGGTTAGTGCAACTGCACAGTAACCAAGAGTTCCGGGTTCGATTCCCGAGCTGGCGAGGAGAATTTGGATCTTTTCAAAGAAAAAAGCCATTGGTTGGCGTCAGGAAGGGCATCCGGCCAAGAAATTCCTCGTTGTTAAATCAAAGTCCCTCTAAAGGGCACCCAATTGCTGGGGGAAAATGACGGTAAAAATAAAAAAAAAGTTCATATTAAAAGAAATTATTCGTGGTACAGAAATTGAAATCTTCATTAAAAATTTCTTGTGTTTTAGACAACAGATTGTGCTCTAGTAATTAAGTGGACTAAGAAACAAACATGGCAAAACATAGGTTAAGTAGCTTCTGTTCAATGCGAGAAGTACAGTATTAAAGACACTGGCCACATTTTATGATTAAAGGACGATAACAAAAAGAATGGTATGTTATATTCATCGTATTGGCAGAACCAATAATACTTTTGATAGTATATAGGCATGCCTAGTGTTAAAAAAGGATTTTAAAGCAAAAAATAGACCAAATATATAGAAATTGAAGATTTCACGAAATTGATCAGTTTCGACTAATTGATCGTCAAAAATAATCCTAAGGGAATCAAAAGTTGTGAAAAGATGTTGCTTGGTTGTTTTAAATATCATTATTATGATTCACTATATGTTGTTATTGTTTAGCTCCATATTGCATAGAACACTAGTTCGGAAATTTACGGTAGCATCATTATCACTCAGCCTATTAAAAATTAATTCAGCTTCACTATTGAACATTTTCTCTGTTTCTTCCTCAGACTCTTTAGATACAGTAGATGTGAACCATACGCCAACATATTCCATTACCTTAATAAGGGCATTGGCTGCACGGTTGCCTAACTTGTTTTTGGTGCTCTCTAGCGCCTACCTGACGAATTTGTTGGTCCATCTCCTCCACTTTATGAATTGGCTACCAAGAATATGTGGGCCAATAACGCAATTTTATGGCCAATTAAAAAGGAACCCCTCCTCACATTCCAAATAAAAACACTTACATTCCTGTGGGCTTATCTTCTTGCACTACATTTTTTGGAGACAATTCCGTTTAATCTCCTTTACAGTGCACGTGGCTTGGTCCTGATTGTTTTCTCTTTAATTTTAATTTTAAACATGGAAACTAAAGGATGATAAAGCACTGTTTAAAATTAATTGGTCAATAGCTGTTAAAACATCCCCCTATGTTTGTGGTACTAGACGTTGTGACTTGTGCTTATGCGAAAAAATATGCATAATAAAATCAGACTCTGAGCAGCTTTTGAATAAACGCAACGAATTGATTAGTAAATGTCGCCACCGTAATAAATATATTATCGGTAATGTCAAATAGACCCCGTATGCATAATGCCTATTATGCTATGAACATTTTTACACACGCGGGGGGAAGCGACATTGTTTGTCAGTGCGCGGTATGTAATTGACCTCGTGCATAGCCATTGTTTGCCTGAGTATGTATTACGGTTTGTAACTTTATGTATGCCCTTGAGTATACTTTTATTCATTTCTTCATTTATACAATATAAATGAATACTTTATTCTCTTGAGTGTACCATAATTACCATGCATCTTTATAATACACGAAATTTTGTAGTAATTCAGTGCAGTTTGAAGATTGTTAAGAAAACATGAAACTAGTAGTAACTGCTAAATTTGTCTAGTTATTTTGTATACTATACTGGATTTATATATATATATATATATATATATATACAAACATAATAATCTGAATGTATGCATATGTACTGTACTCCGCAGCAAATCGCTAAATCAATCAGGCCCATATTTGCTTCCTGTGACCAATATTCAGGGTAGCTACTGTTGTATGGTCCCCGATTTGTGACCTCCAGATGACCTCTGGCCTCAGATTTAATCTCGTACAATAGACCATTTTGGGGGGTGCTGGACATTTTTTATTTCAAAAATTTTTTTAATTGGGAGCCTCTTTGCCCAAGATCGGGATTTTTCGTGTCTTGCTCCACATTGGTAGTTACGAAATATCCCCATTCGATTTAAACAAGACATTCCTTTCAAATGAAGAATATTTGCCTCGCATATTTCTAAACAATTTGGAAATTTTTCTAGTTCAGATAATGTCCGTTTTTAGATACTTCATTCTTCAGGTTTTGATATAAGCAAAGACAAAGCAAAAATAGGACTACTTAATTCACTAGAGCAATTTTCTCAGGCGTCAGACCTATATGATCATTCAAGCTGGCCCGTTTATCAGATAATTGAAATAAAACATAAGGGGAAAAAACTTTCAGTTTTTCCCGTCTAAATATATTAAAGACAAGGAGGGTCATTTAGGTCATTCAATTAAATTGGATATAAAAGCACAAAATTATATTATATCTGATTTTTCTATTAAGAGGAGTGGATAACCACGTTAAAATGAATATAAAACTGTCATATCCTAAACTCAAGTCAAGTAAAATTTATATTCGGCAACCTGCATGTGAGCCAAATTGCTTTGTCGCTCTGACTAGAGGGGAGCCCAGAGACGCCTCCACAACAATATCACCTGTCTATGATTCAGTACTTTCAAACACACCTCCTACTTTGTAAAATCCATATTTAATCCAAATATGTAAACAACCAGATAAGAATAACATTAATCTTTAATTCAGATGAATTCTTTTATGAAAACAAGCATGAACATTTTAAACTTATTATATCTAAATTTTGCTTCATTTTTACCCAAAGACTAATGCCCACCAACTGCTGCACCTAAAAAGAATCTGGGCCTAATTTTATTATCATAACCCTTCAGGTTCTAGCTTGGTCATCTCCTTTTTGGTTTCCACTCCAGTTGATTCACAAAAATCATTCAGTAGAAGAACATGGTTTCTTGTCATGCACCCTGCCAAAATCCACATTAAAATTGACCTGTTAATTTCTTCTCAGCCGATCTCAAGCTGTTTATTGTTTGTCAAAAAAGACAATCTATATTTTCCAAAGGATAATACAGAATAATGCACAGTATTTGAATTTTTGTTTGAGAGTGAAACACTGAAACATTGAAGATAGAGTGAAACACTGAAAANCCAGATAAGAATAACATTAATCTTTAATTCAGATGAATTCTTTTATGAAAACAAGCATGAACATTTTAAACTTATTATATCTAAATTTTGCTTCATTTTTACCCAAAGACTAATGCCCACCAACTGCTGCACCTAAAAAGAATCTGGGCCTAATTTTATTATCATAACCCTTAGGTTCTAGCTTGGTCATCTCCTTTTTGGTTTCCACTCCAGTTGATTCACAAAAATCATTCAGTAGAAGAACATGGTTTCTTGTCATGCACCCTGCCAAAATCCACATTAAAATTGACCTGTTAATTTCTTCTCAGCCGATCTCAAGCTGTTTATTGTTTGTCAAAAAAGACAATCTATATTTTCCAAAGGATAATACAGAATAATGCACAGTATTTGAATTTTTGTTTGAGAGTGAAACACTGAAAATAGCTAAGAAGGAATGTCAGCACCGAAATAAACCAAATGCTAGCAAAGAAATTAATTTTATTGTTAAAAATTACTTGAGCTAGGAAAAAACAATGTCTGCAGTGCCAAATGTAACGACAAAGAATACAAGATAAGTACTATTTATACCGCATTTATACCGGAAAATTTTTAACCTTTGCATTAAAAAAACATATACAGCATTTTAACCTGCTAGATCGTAAGCCCTAGAGCTGGGAATAACACTGAAAATATTTTTATAATGTTAATGCTTATATCTTTGTGTTTATAATAGTACATCTGCACATATGTCTTCTGTGGCATCCTGTCTGAAAATATTTATACGTGCTTCGACTTCTATAGCTATATCTATTTGGTAATGTTATTTCATCAATTAAATTAAAATCTTATATTGTGTCCCTTAAAAATGAATTGTAGGAAAGTAAAACATATTTGTGTTCCAAAATGGAGTCAAACCAGTTCCTATGGCTGTCATGGTCACTTCCTCTACCGTTCGTTCGCTGTTGGCTCCGGTTCTTAATCAGATTGTAAAACCTTATCTTTCATTTCAAAATTCAATTTAGTGGACATATATTTTTCACTTCTCTGCAATTCCAAATCCTTTCCATCTATGTTTTATAATTTTTATAAAGAAATTGTTCACTTTTTGGATTGTTGTATGTACTGGGTTTTTTGAGGTGCAGTTATTAGTGTTAAAAATCAATTATTCAAGTAATGGGTGAATTTTTTGACAATACCTTAGCCCCTTTCACTGAACTAACTCCTAAATAGAGTTTCCCGGGTTTGAATTCTCGACATGTTAAAATTTTGCTTCACTTGATTGTTGGACAATGGCTAGTTATTGTGGTCTTTGGTACAGCCATAACAGAAATAACGAGCTAATTTTTGGACTGCAAAAACTAATTTTGATTTTTCTCACATCTCGCGCTGTCCCTATGGTATCCATCGAATCATACAATATGTAATAATATTCGTCCCCCCTTTCACTCTCACTCTCTATTTGTATACCTATCCATCTATCTATCTATCTATCTATCTATCTATCTATCTATCTATCGATCTATCTATCTATCTATCTATCTATCCATCTATTTATCTATCTATCTATCTATCTATCTATCTATCTATCTATCTATCTATTTATCTATCCATCTATCTATCCATCTATCTATCCATCTATCTATCTATCCATCTATCTATCCATCTATCTACCTATCTATCCTGTAAACTTTAGGAATAACTACATCTCCTCTGTAGGTTTAAGTTTCACGTTTTCAGTCATCAGGCACACATAAGATGGTTACCGACAGAACAATTCCATATTACTCAAAGTAAACATTTGCATACTTGACTCACAATTCTCAAAAGACTCATTCTTGCTAATCAGTTTATTAAAGTGTATTGATTCTTGTGACGGCACTTATAAAGCGATTCGTCTCGTTTTCTGTGTATTAGCATTTGGTTTTCATAGATGATGATTTTTTAGGTTCTCATGTAAACATAACAGACATCGTTTTAAAATATTTGTTTACGCTGGTACTTTAGTAATCAACCAATCGAATTTTGGTTGCTGCCTTCTTTGCCACACTTACGTAGATTGCAACATTTCGTTGCAGCACTTTTTATGATTAAATGACCTGTGATATCGACGTTTCCACTCTCTTCCCCAAAGTCCAATAATAAACCTTTTCTGCCTAAGTTTCAAACGAAATAACACATTTTCATATAGAATAGATGTTTCACCTTTTCTGCCTAAGTTTTATACGAAATATCACATTATAGAATAGATGCTACGGTGCTTTCCTCACACTAAATAATTACATTTGTTTCAACAGTACACCAATCCGACATTATTTTGACGCCCAGTGCTCTAACTTTACTTCATGTAAAATTCCTTAGATTGGCAAGGAAATTTTCTTAGGTTTCTAAAAAATTTCTTAGATTTCCTTAGCTTGAGTGAAAAAAAGAGTGAAATTTTGCTTTAAAACTTATCGATTTTATGATAGATACCAAGCTTTATCTACACAAATTGACAAGTGTGAAAAATATTGTCCACCTGTGTTTCAGGGACTCTAAGAAAAGGTAGCGCTTTTTTGAAAATATATTTTTAAATATACCCATACTCCAACAAATTTAGACTACTTATGGAATAAGATAAAACCTAAAAACATTCCATAATCTATTTCAAAGTTTTTAAGATAGCAATTTTGCACCCAGGAACTTCATAATGGGAGATAATACTTCAAAGTCTTTGTCCAAACATTATGATCAGAAGTTCCCCTCTGAATAGGTGTCAGATTCAGCTTTCAAAAAATGGGTTGTTCCTCCAAAGGCAGAAAAAACTGATTCCTCATGCAAGGCTTTTTTGAAAACTGTCTCCAGCAATAACAAGGCCTTACTACACCACAGCGGGTCTTCTACCTATACGAAAGCTTGTTTGGGTGGCAAGAATCAGGTTGCTCTGTCTACAAGGCTGAAAACCCAGCTAGATAGGAATACGTACAAGGAGACAACAGTAGCACAAATGGCAACCTTTATTACAGAGCTTAATCTTCCTGTTACCCTCAACAGCCCTCTTCCGAGTCTTGTTCAAGCTAGAGATCCAAAGGATTCAAAAGAAATAGTGAGTCTCCAGGAAATACGTATGGTTGCTACCAAATGTACCTATGGTATTCGTAAAGGCACTGGTGTCTATTTCGCGAATGATCTGGTTGAAATCTTGTGTACTTCTGAGTTCAGCGTAATACCGGGTAAAAAACAACTGGAAATTTGTGTTGTGTATTGTGCTGAACCAATGCTACACCAGATTAGAAGAGAGATATTGCACCTATTGACAAATATTCTGTCAGATTTCATCAAACTTGATATTTTAAACGCAAACGACTCCTTAGCTTAAGAAGTCGAGTCCATTCAATTGCGTGTGCCTTTTGAAAAGATCTGCTTGGGTGTTAATGCAAGAAACACATTTCTTGTATGTAATGATCCTGCGGCATTTATTAGAGTGAGAAAAGCAAGCCTTGATTTATTGATCCAGCTAGTGAAATAGATTAGAGCTCGTTTCAATATAATGATCCCGTCTTAAAAGCATATGATATTTTACTGACAGTCAATGCCACCCAGTGCAACCTCCACCACTGGCGGAGGTATTTCACATAATGCCGTATTTAAAGGATATTTTAGATGTACGATCAGCAGATCTTGCATGGAGACAACAAGTATTGGACGAAGGCTCAACATTAAGTCATTATGAGACCAGATTGACTTTTTGGAGGAAAAGCATTGATGCCAAGACAAAAACAGGGTCACCAAAGTATAGTGATCCGAGGAAAGCTGTTTCTGCCATTCTTTCTTTGCTTCCGTTAAGTGACTTTTCAGCTTATTGAAGTTGATAAGACTTCACCAAGGAATAGACTCAAGGCAGAGAGTCTGGTGATATACAAACACGATGATACACAACCAAAAAGGAATGAAAGGCAACAAACTGTATGTTTACGATGTTTCATTGGATAAGGACTGTCTTATCACTTGTTTCCTTGAAAAAGGACTTGCCTCATTCGCACACTCAAGAACAATACAACTTGACACTGAGACTCATAAGATAGCTATTACAGAACTTAGTTCAGTTTGAAGGCCTTAGCTGTCAAAGAACATGCTTAATTGCTTATTTTCTCTTCTTTATGTAACTAAATTATTAATTTCTCTTCTTATATGGAGAGAAAGGTCCCTTTGACGATGACTAAAACGCCTTCGGAAAATTCTGAATAATTTATTAAATTTTTCTTAGATTCTAAACTTTCTTTAAAAAATTTCTTAGAAGGCGAAAAACTCCTTGGTTTAAGTAAATTTCCTTAGAAGTAAGAGCACTTCTGAGGTCTCTATAAATTGGAGTCAGGGCCCTTGTCTACGGGGTAAAAATTTTGTCTGAACGATTATGTCATTTCAAGTTGAGAGAAGGAACTGTAAACATCAAGTAAAAACTATTGTCAAATGTATTGCTTGCCACATTATTTTTGCTGTGGATTACGATTTGACTTTTTCCGTGGAGGTGGAAGATTTGAAAAATTACTTTAAACTACGTGGTTTGAAAACTAATGGGAGAAAAGTAGAGCTAGTTCCGAGAGTCTTCATAGCAAGTGAAAAGCAGACGCGGACTACTTTACTAACTCTCTATTTTTCTCTCCAAAATACGCAAATATGGCCTCATCAGATTAAAACAAGGAAAATCAAGCTATTAAAGAAATCCGATAACCCATGTTTAATGCTGGGTCAAGGTTTGCAAGAGATGGATAACCGTTTGTGAAATCTAAAAACACACTCTATTAATAGTACATGGTATGTAGTTTGTTTTATTTTTACTTTCTCGTTTCATCGATACAATCCATTTCTTCCTTGCTTCTGAATTTCGAAACTGAAAGAAGAAGAACTTAAATGGTAGTTGTTGACGAGAATACTCTTGATGTGGAACAATATGTTTTACACACTTCTTTTTTCCACTTATCACAGTTCTAACTATTCTTTTTACAAGATAAAAAATCTGCTCTTTACCATTTCTTAGAATTCTCTCCATAAACTTCGCGTAAATACGTTTTAATTAACTAGCTACGTCACAACTAATACACTGGACTTTATCGACGACTATATTTCGTTTTCACCCCATCAAACCAAAAATCGCGGGGGGAAAATGGAAGCCAAGCACGTCGGATAGGTTATTACACTTTAATGGATTCTTACTTTTAATCAATAAGGTTTTGCTTATCGTGCTTGTTTATTATCTGCTTTATGTTACCTAACAGTCAAAGCTTAATTTCTATGTAATCCTGCTAAAAATGTTGTCCAACACATTCTCGTTAGGAAAATGCTTATCGATGAAGCTCATAAATTTATCAGATACATTTATTGTTATGCCTGTCCTTAGCGGGATTTGGACTAGTCTTGGGAGAAAAGGGCTTTTTTTCTACCAAGTCTCATTCTTTATTTTTATCTCCTTCCACCCAACTTTGCGAAAAGAACAAATAGCATTGAATCTATGTGATTTTTTGAAGAAATTAGCAAAATAACTTGTAATTGGTTTAAAAAATGTAGATCGATACTGACAAATGGAAACTGACATTTGAAAAAAGGCTATTATTAGACACTATTGCCAAAAGAGCTTATCTTCCACAAAATTTGAAGTAAAAAACGAAATTCAATCTTCAAACAATTTTTTTACAATCCTCGCGATCGAAAGAAATGCCCCACTTTTCGCCTTTGGTCTCAACAGGTCATTTTTTTCACCCAAAAGCGAGCTGACCTTGATCAAGTACAAGCCTTAAGTTCCTAATACATTCTTTCCAGACTTTCATATCTGAACTAATAAAAAAATACCCCAAACTTATAACTATTTATTATCTATTACTAAAATAATCATCTTGATAACAAGGGACTCTTTTAACTCTTGGTTCAGACAGAGTAGCATTATTTGTAAGTACATTAGTACAATTGTCAGCAATAACATTATTTTCCTTACAATTAGCATTACTTAAATAAAAAAAATCAGGAACTGAGTCTGATTCAGATTCTGATTCCTCGTGTTAATCTTCAGTATTGATGCTTCCATTAGCAACAGATATATTTCCTCTCGGTGAGCCATTTATCTAATTAACTTTCTTCCACATATGTTGTAGATCGCGAGGTGAAACATGACCATTAATGCCAATCAAGACCTTCTTATGTGGACTCATATAAATAATCATCTCGCCTGACTTCCACTGTTCATCACAACGTGTATTTTAATTTGGTTTCACCCACACCAATCCACCAGCAGAATACAAAGAACAAAAGAAGTCCTATTTTTAGGTGATAAAATATGTTTCAAATTTGAACGGTAGCTAAGGGTGTGAACCAACTTTCTTAAAGCAAAGAATATGGTTTTTCCAATAAAAGGCATCTGGTACCCCTTTACCAGTTCTATTTACTTGCTCTCTTATAGTCCGATGATATTGTTTAATTATATCATTTTCACATGGCGTGCGAGCTCCTAGTTCTACTATAACAATCCATTCATTACAAAATTGAGTAAATAGGTTTGAACAAAATAAACTAAAATTATTGAGTAATAACTCTACTGGAGGACGAGATTTAATATAAATTGATTTTCAATTAATAGTAACCTCCACATTACCTTCATTACGGATTTTTCTCCATATAGCAAACCAAGAGAATACAGAATCAACAGCAATCAAAAAATTTTCACCATCAAATTATATAACATCAACACGTTCAAAGTTCCTATGTGCTATCCACAAATAAACTACTTCTGATTCAAACAGTGGATGGATCAATAGATTGACACTGATTACAATGCAATATAGCTTTCTTGATTAGTCGCCGTGGAGGACATAATTTCATTTCCTCTGATAATCACTTTGTTTACTGGTAGCCACCGTGAATTGTGAATTTTCAGTGTTTTCTTACGGGTCACTCGTTGTTTGATACTCTTTGGTTTTGGCTTCAAAAATAACTAAATCATTTAGACTTGTACAGCAGATTTCATTAGAAAGCAAGGGTGGGGAAGCACGGGTTAAAGCATCAGCCATATTTATATCTGACAGGTGTAATTCTACATATATACACTTATTAGATTCATCTATCAAACTAGATTTCTAATCGTCGTGTTATAAGAAGTTCCCTTGAAGCTTTTGTTTTCACTGTGCTTATCAGGTATGACAACATATAACCAATGTGAACCACTAGTGAACCAGTTTTTAAGATTGATGGCTTGACTATGCTTTGACTGCCAAAGCTGCCATCAGCAGCTTTCGATAGAACAACGGGTCTCCCTCTCAATTCCCTTAACATGCTGACGTTCACTGACAAAATGGCCGGCCTCAGCACATCGGAAATGTGCCATGTTTATACTTTTATGTAGTCAATTTTGACAAAACTTGCAAAGTGTTCTTCTTTCCCAGAAAAATAACAATCTCGTGTCTCTTTTTTATTTATCAATACTACCAGTGAATACATTACGTCCTCTGCAATAGTTCCAGCTTCTATTAGCACACGAGCCTTATTTCCTAGTTGGGCATCAGATGTATCCATCGTTCACCTTAGCTTAACACATAAGTTCAGACATATCTGTAACGAAGTATACAGAATGAGGTAAGAAAAAAGGTAAGGCACACTTCACAGAAATATGTCGAGAACAAAGATCAANTACCAGTGAATACATTACGTCCTCTGCAATAGTGCCAGCTTCTATTAGCACACGAGCCTTATTTCCTAGTTGGGCATCAGATGTATCCATCGTTCACCTTAGCTTAACACATAAGTTCAGACATATCTGTAACGAAGTATACAGAATGAGGTAAGAAAAAAGGTAAGGCACACTTCACAGAAATATGTCGAGAACAAAGATCAACTTCCTGCTTGGACTGTGAACAGTTCAGTGAGACTTGTAGACGTAAAGCAGAAAGACAAGTCTTATGGATCAAAAGAGATCATCACATCCATAAGAAGACCTTTAACCAGTGCGTCGTAGTCAATATGCCGAAGTATAAGGGAAGACGAAAGACATTGCGGAGAGGTTTTTTAAGCCTGAATCCTGGAAAAGAAACTTTTGCCCGTTCTTTCTATTTTCTCAAGAGTCTAAGTACCCAACTGCAACATGGAGTCCTAGGGTGCGTGTTCCCAAGTACGCCCTAAAGGAGAAGCCCATATTTGTGTGCCAACTTACAAAAATTCCCGGTGCTTCATACTGAAAAAAATGGACGAAGCTACTTTTACCTGCGACCTGTTCCGTATGTTTTTTTACAAACCTCATCCAAATCGGACGGTAGTCCATTTGAGTAGAATGGGAATGTAAAGAGAAGGGTGTTCAAGAATTAGTTCTTGTCCTCACCATCAGCAGTGTGTCTTCTCCAAGAAGAAGTAGATAACTACGCCCCTGTAGATTTTCCTACTACAGTCAACTAGATCCGAACTTCTCTATTAAACTCGAGATTAAATGTACAGTCATTGGGTTCTCAGAAGCCTAGTTACTGCATGAGAGGGACTTGGATTTTGTGATTCTGGTAACTTTTCGGATAGATCCAACTTATCCGTATGTCTCACGAATGTTAACGCAATCGATCCTTCTTGGTATAAAAAATGTGTCAACTTAAGAAACTGAATACTCTTTCAAGAGTGTCACTATGCTTTAGGCAGAGGTGAAGTACAGCAGTTCATCAACTATAACAAAATGGTAATTTGTCAGTCCGTTAGTCAGGCAGGTGTAACTATTTTTTGGTTTTTTTTTTATTTTGTGTTTATCAGCTCATTGGTTAATTTGATGTGATTAGCTAATCCAATTTGGCTTCAACATTTGTCGACTTACATGTTTTTAAACCAATACTTTAGCGCTTTGCNTTTTGGTTTTTTTTTTATTTTGTGTTTATCAGCTCATTGGTTAATTTGATGTGATTAGCTAATCCAATTTTGCTTCCACCTTTGTAGACTTACATGTTATTCAACAAATAATTTATCGCTTTGCAGCCCTTCAACTTCTAATTCTGGTGGAAACCGGTCTGGTGACTCCTCCTCTACGGAAGGGAGTGAAGTATGTCTTAGCGGCAATGATGCAGTTAGTTCAACAGTTGCTGAACCTGGTAGCGACAAAGATATTGAACATGGGAGTACGTTGACTGAAGATATGTTTGACTGATTATACCTAATAGGACAATTAAACAATTGTCCTATTAGGACAGACAATTGTTTTCCATCAACCCAAGAGAAATATGAAATTAAAAAAAGACACTTGCAACCAAGGACCAACTTCTTCTTTCCCAAAAGGTTATACATGAAAGCTGTAATAGATCGTGTAAGAAGTATTATCTTTCTGACGCGTTCGTCTACAATAAGGTAGAGAATGCCCGTCTTCTATGTCTATTGTTCCCTGTTTGCCTTTGATGATGAACGAAAAGGAAAAATTTTGTTTTTATCGAGGAGGTAATCATTATGGCACAGTATTATTGAAAAAGAAAAGCACATCAGTAACGCATACTTGGACGCAGCACAGCAGAAACGCCAGGTGTTGTTGCGAGGGCTGCAAAATTTGATTTATGCAAACAAATGAGTCTGTGAAGAAAAGATTTGAGAAGTGGCAGAAACCATCAAATCTCATTTCCGAGAAGTGCACCTTCTTGGCTTGGCATTTCAGGAGAATTGAGAAGAGGTAATTGATGAATTAAAGTCAATGCAAAATTCTGGAAATTTCATTGCCATATTAAGAGAAATTGCATTGAACTATACAAAGCTTGATGAACATATGAGACACTCTGCCAGAAAAGATGCCACTTACTTGGTCCATAAAATGAAAACGAGGTCATTCAAGTGGTCGCCAAAATACATATTAAGAGCGATATAGGTGCAGAAATTAAGGGGATACGCATGTATTCGACTTTGCTCGACAACGTTACAGCCAGCAACGACAAAGTACCATCGAGTTGTACTCGTTACGTAGACCATAACGGAAGTATTAAAGAGGCATTTATGGAATTTGTAGGCATCGATCTTATCACAGATTGGTAGCGTTATTCTATAAATTTTACGACTCAATTGGAAATGGTGTGCACGAGTGTAGAGGACAATGCTAAGACGGCGCTCCAAACGTGCAATCGGAGAAGGGCTCTTCTTGCTATGGTGACTCGTTGCTACTCTCACTATCTTAATTGGCAATATCCCATTCATAGAAATTGAAGATTGTTGCAAATATTCTAGAAAAGTACAGAAAAATCACATTTCTTTAAAAGTCATCTCTGAAGCGAGAAGAGTTACTGGAACACATCGCCTATAACCGATGTATAAAAACACCTTTGGCTGAACAAGAAATATCCTGAAAGCACTTCTACCTTACATTTCCATTCATTGTTGATGCACCAAGAAGTAACCGATAGCATTCATCCAGTCCTGAGTTCTTTTGATAAATTTATATAGGCTGATGGGATCCAAAGTTGAAGAAGGAAGCTACATCCTACAGCAAATCTATAGCAGATTTTCAATTTACCATTGGAATCGTCGTCTTGTATCGACTTTTCCATCTAATTCATCTAATTACACAGCTCCTTCAACGGAGGACCATTGGTATAGTCTCAACCTATTACAACATAGAGAGTTGCATTGCCGATGTGCAATACAGAAGAGACAATATCAAAACTAAATTTGGTATTATATATAAACAGGCAGAGAGATTGGCAAACTCAAAGATTATTTAGCCATGCATGTCAAGAAATGGCAAACAACAAATTCACCTAAAAATAGAATCGCACTACCGTAGAACATTTGGTGTACCCATGATAAAAGATCTTCTGTCGGAAATTATTTTTCGTTTCAGCAAATTATCAACTAAAGCTTTAAAACTGCTGCTTTTGGTCTCACCAGTTCTATCCAGCGAAGTTTGCTACAAAAATCGTATCATTCGAAAGATGGTCGAAATGTATCTGTCAGATAGGCAAAAGCCAGATGCAGTTGACCTTGAGCTCAAGTATGTAAAAGAATGTGGGCTGAGATTCCTTCGAAAGGGCTAACAACTTCCTTGACTGCTGCACTTAAGTCACGTGATCAAGTTCGTTTTTCTAGCTTGTTCGTCCTTCTAAAAATTGCTTGTACACTTTCTGGTACATCTTGTGAGTACGACATGAGCTTTTTGGTAATCCGACGATTGCATATGTGGTTCAGATTGTCTATGACACAAATAAAGTTCAGTTTACTTGGATGATGAACATTCACCGAGATCCTAACCTTTATTAAAAGAGGGAGGTTCGGACATTGCTAAGCTTACACCACAATAAAGTTCAAGTAGATTACTTGGTACTTTGGTGATAACAGCAAACGTTTGACTTGCAGATGGTTAAAAATTTGTATGATACACTGGAAGTAAATTTTTACTTTCAAAGCTAGTACACAAGAGTTGATTGTTAACACTATAAAATTGGTTATGTATGCATTAAAGTGATTTCTTTCTTATTTAAAAAAGTGATTGGAAATGCATTATATTTATTTGATTGAAGCATAAAATTACACTAAAGCACGTAACCCTACAATTTCATAGCTGCCTCTTGCTATTTATACAAATTAGGATACCAATATGAAATAATATCTTGAGTGTGGACGTTAGATGTTTTATTTAACGGCTTGTTTGATTTTACTCAAATCAAAAGAGCGTTTTTTTATTTCATTTTCGACACTCCCTTCCCACCTTGAAGCATCTCCGTTATGCGTCTGCTTTAGCAAACTACAAGAGTAATGATTAGTCTCTCAAGGATTCTAGAATGTCTGAATTGTTTAGATTAGAATTGTTCTATATGTAACCATATTGTCGGTGCCTGATGATGATCATTAAATATGTGAAACTCTTATTTGCACAAGAAATGTATTTATTTCTTATATCTACTATTTTGGCTCTGTGCTTTGTGAGGTATTGAACATCCTCCAGTTCAAATAGAAGCCTTCGTATATATATGTACATACATATTAAAGATTAAGGCCTAAATTTAGAAAATATAACAATAATGAAAAGGATTCTTCTAAAACATCCATATGTCAAGTGTGTAAATAGATGAGTGATAGTGAGAGCTTCCTTTTCTAATTTATTAAGTAAAAAGTTTGAGATTTTTTTCCGTTTAATAATAATTCATCTAATGTTGTCTACTTGTTTGACTGTGTTGTGTCTTTTTTTCAATAAGTAGGTACCTATAACTTGCTCTATAGACCTTGGATTAAATAATTACAATGCTTGTTATTGTAAGTTTAATTCAGGATTATCATTTCCCCAGATGGATACTATGGAATAGAATAGAATACTATGACCTTTCTGGCAACACAAACTAAACACTTCCACACCTCTGGGTCTCAGAGGACTGGATGGTCGGCTAATGCACCCGTGGATCCCCTTGAAAGGAAAGTGACTTGTCACTATTTTCACTGCTTATGCCCCTAACATGACAAACGCTGGGAAGATCAAAGACAATTTCTATGAAAACCCTCATTGTTCTTGGCGATTTTACTGCCAGAGTTTGTACAGACTGTCAAGCATGGGAGTGGGGTCATTGAGAGAAACAGAATCCGCAAAAGCAACAGCAACGGTCATCTACTGTTAAAGACTTGTGTATCGTCTGACGTTCTCGTCACTAACAGCCTTCCGCCTACCCAACTGTAACAAAACTTCATATCATGCACTTACGCAGTAAGCACTGGCATCTTATAGACTACTTCATAGTCAGAGGCGGGGCGGACAGTATGTTACAATGACGAAAGCCATGTGCGACGCAAAAGGATGGGGAGATTACAAACTCATCCTTTCAAACTCTAATATGTGCATCCACCCCTAGCGGCGCTTACAAGATAAAAGGAAAAGAAGCAGCTAAATGTCACCAGGCTTGAACAGCACTCTGTGCAACAGAATCTCCCTGAAGATCTGTACAGCACGTTGAGTCAACTCGATCTTTGTTCAATCTGAACAGAAGGACATTGAGCAGCACCTAGAGACATGGTGTTAAGCATCGCATGTACTTATCTGGGCGAGAACACGTAGAAAGACCTGGACTGGCTCGATACCACTGAGAAAAAAAATTAGTAAGCTGTTTGACGAGAAGTGCCAAAGCCACAGAGTCTTTCAGCAAGACAATCAATCTGTCTGAAAGAAATGTGAAGTCCACCAAAAACAAGACGCAGGCTAAACTTAGAGATATGCGGCATTCCTAGTTAAGTAAAAGACGGACACGATACGGAAGTATGCTGACAGCAACAATTCTAAGTGCTTTCATGGTGCCTTGAAGATCATCTACTGTCACCAGTCCTCTGGTATTTTACCAATGCTCAGCGTAAACAGGACTGATTTACTCACTGACAAGAAAAAAAACTTTGAAAGATGGGAAAACCACTTCAACAAGGTTAGGAACAAAATTTCTTCATCGAGGACAAAGCCATTGCTTGCATGCCTCAAGATTATATTGACGCATCTATGGCAGGGCCTTCATCGAAATCAGATGCTCTAAAAGCAATCAATCGTCTCTTAAATGCCAAGGTACCAGGCTCTGACTCCATCCGAGCTGAAATTTTCAATTCTGGAGACCAGGTCTTGATTCACAAGCTCATTTTTCATAAAACTATAAAACTAAGAATCTCAGTAAGTTGTAATGTTTTAGTTTGGATTGGAAGTATAGTAAGAATAAAGTTTAAGTTTGACATACCAAGGTTATCATCTAATGAAACCTTTCAATGAAGTGAAAGTAGACGGGTAGGCCATAGGTTTTGCTTGCTCATCAGCCACTCAATTCCTTAGTGTATATAGTATACAATAACTGCTGGGCGTCCCAATGGAATTTCAAGTATTGTTGCAACTTAAACCGCTGTATAATGAAATAGTGCAATAGCCTATACTGCATAGAGCACATTGCAAGGGCCTTGGTCTTAGTTCAATCGAGTTTTGAGCAACTCGCCTTTTCTTAGACTGAATCAATGTTCAGTGTAATGGGAAGAGATTTTGGATTGCTGAGGATTATTGAAAATAAAACTAATGTTCAGTTTAGTGGTATTAGATTTTTGATTGCTGATTATTACTCAGGCATCATCTTTATTCTGCGATACGCTGGTCTCTTTGTCACAACCGGATATTTGACTTAAAATTATTTGGAACTTCAAATTGTGTTGGTAAGTGTTTCTGCTACATGACAGTAAAACAAGGGTAAGAAAGTAAACCTGTGTCTTCTCTTGAAATAAAAGAAGAGTCTGAACTGTCTTCCTTGTTGCTGGATATCGGTATATACGGATCTTGTTCACTGACAGAAGACTAACCCAAAGTTTATTTTGAAACTTTTTTAGTCCAAAATTACTATTCAACACGGTCAAAATATTTTTCCTAATCTACGTGTTGGAGGATAAGAAATATGTTCCACTGCCTGCAGTACGAAAATGTAGAGTCTTCAATTTATCTTAAATAGAACGAACCAGAAATTTTGCCTCTCTTGTCTTCCTGAAGGATACAGAAAGGAAGGGTTGAAGTTGTTTTGACAGTGTTTTGATAAGGATTTTGTAATTAGTGTTGAAAATGGAGCTGAGTCTCTAGCTTGTAATGTACATTTATTTCTTTTTATATATGAAGGTTAGGAAGGCTAGTCTCGTTGATGCCGAAAAGTGCCCTCTTTTATAGGAAAAGTTAAAAAAATCTACAAGTAAATTAATAATTTAACATGCAGAAGTGTTGTTCGTTAAAATTTACTTAGGGAGTTTATATCCATTTACTTCTAAGAAGGAAAAAACTTTCAGTGAGCAAAAAGTGAAATTTGCTAAGAAGTTATCCGTACTATTAGAAGCAGGTGCAAGTCAGCTCACATGGTAGATGTTACCAACTATTAATAAAAGTATTTTATTTCACTTTTCTATCGCTTCAGTGACCTATCAGGATAGAGAAGACAAGGGATACATAACAGCGAATTTTGTTATGAATATTCAATAGCTTCACATGTTAAAGATTTTATTTAATTAAAAAACACATTTAACCCGTCGAAATAGAAAACAAATAATTTGCACAAACAACAAAATAATCACATACTGTAGCTTTTTCCACCACTAAACATTAATTCAACTTTAAATTCGACGATACAGCTAAAAGAAATTTGATAAGAGCTGAATAAAAAACTGCAGTGTAGGGGAAAAAGAAACTAAATTTAACAGGAAAAAATTAATGCAAAATTCATTAAAAAAATAACTTCAGTCAAAAGTCGGATGAATGTAATATTGCGTCGTAAACAATTTCACCATGAGAAAACAAGAAAGCTTTTTAATGATAAAACTTCGAGTCGTTTAAATATTTTTATGCAACCCCAAACTCACCAGATGCCTGAATCTTGTCTGTTTTAAACCGCACCTGTCAATCCATTGCTAAATATTCTAGCTGAATAATTTTGTGTCAATGACTGCATGGATAAAGTAACAGTTTAAAATTTCGCTTTTTCTTTCCACTGATGAATTGATGCTGCAACAAAATACAAAATAAATTCCATCCGTGAAGATTTCGTCCTCTGTATTGATGCGTGGATAAAAAGCTTCTCTAACAACTGACTTTGTGAAAACTTTGGGAGCACTTTATATGATTCATGAATAAATCATAACTGGTATTAAACAGCGAGAAACGTTTTGAAACATCAGATGGTACAAACTTTAGATAAAACTTATTATCAGTCTTTCAGAGAGCAATGTTTGTGCCAGCTCAATGGTATGTGATCTCTAAAGAGCTATTAAATTGAATTCTAAATGAATTGCTAATCAATTTTGCAATTACAAAACGCGTCTAAATGTTGAAGAATTTTATTTCAGAAACCAATAAAACTCCATAAAATTATACTTTTGAAAAAGATTTGAAACACAAATTTTAAAATGTAAAATTATTTAAGTCGACTTTCCCTCTCTCAATTCCATCTCCGAAAACATGGACAAACTTACTAGTAGACAACTTATGACCTAGAAACGGACTGGGTGCAGACGTTCACTGGATGTGGCTTGAACCAGGAACCTCTCGGATGGCAAACTGTTGATTTAACCATTCATCCCCAAACGAAAAGAGATTTAAAGCAAATCAGAAACATCTTACTTAAACTAGGTTTTCTGACGTCTCGTGTATTTTGATTCTTTTCTTTGTTTTGTCTGCAATACTTTCACAAAAATACTTAACCTTTCTATGTCAATGCCCACTGTCTTCTGCCTTAAATTTGGTAAAGTTGCCCAATATCTCTATTGGAGTGTCAAATTTCTAACTTTTTCCATTACTTTAGTGGTCTCACCTTTACATCCTTTTCAGTTTTGTTCAAATGTTATTTTGCAAAATTCTACTGGAATTTTCTTGTTTGAAACCTGATTATGAAATGAGACGAATATTCAAAGAACATTTATTTGTAAAGTCGTCTCAAATCTTTCTGCATCTTAGCCGTTATCGTTATGGGGACGCTTCCTTTGCTTATTATTCTTCATGATTTATACCAGGTTAGGTACGCCTCCTGACAGTTTGAACCAAGCTCACCAGGCTTCAGGTAAGAGGCCAAATAATATACTCTTTGATTTGCAAGGCTAGGGTTGAGTAAAGGGCTAAGTAACTTCCCCGTAAAAAGCACTTATTACAGATATCATAAGCACATTTCAAGTTATATTAAAGTTATGAGCAATACATCTGTTCTAGCAGTATACCTCAATTTAACAACGTAGTCCTATTTGACTTGCGAAAGAAAACGACGTCAACATGTGATAGCTCTACGTGCTTTGAAACTTGGTCAAGGGATTCGCTTCTAAAGCCCAACAAGTTTCCCATCTTCGGAAACTGGAATGTACAGACAATGCACTCGATGTGAAGGTTCGCCTGTGAATTTGCTGAAAAGTTAAAACCTTTCCAAACTTCCTTGTGAAGATTAAATTAGATGGACATTTTTAAGTACTTTTAATTGTACTCATCAATGTTAAGTGTGTTTGCTCTTGTTGCGTCCAACGAATAGCCAAATACATTTATAGACAATCGCTTCCTTTTCATCCGCGGAGGTATAGAAGAAGAAATATTGTCAACTACGTCCGTTTCTTTTATCGTCTTTTTATAAAAGTCCATAACATGCTGCATTTTTCTCTTTTCGTTCATCTCGTATCTATGTTACCTCTTCATTTATTGTAAACGAAACAAAAAGTTATTTTGTCCACTCTTTTCAAACCAACTTATGGTAACATCATCTTTTAATTGTTTTCATCATTATTTCAAATGAAGACATCACGCATTTTAGTTCGGTCTTTGGTAGCTTTGATGTCTTTTGATATTCCAAATCTGTTCTACTTCAATCTATTCACCACGGTAAGCCCTTTCTCTTCCAACCACTTTGAAAGAGGAATAATTGTGAAATAGGGAACGTAGTACTCAGTTGGAGTCTCAGAATTTCCTGCGTATGGCTAAAGTAATTGTACGGTACATTGGCAAGAGTTATTTTTATAAAAGAAAGAATATATGTAGCAGGTTTACTCAGAATATGTCTTTATACGGCTTAGCCTCTGTATGGATACAGTGTTTCGTTTATTGTCAAATACTCTAACGGTGTTCTTATTATTGCGCTCATCTTGTTCTAAAACTCGAACACTTCAAGCATAAATTTTCTGATTTATAAGGATTCTTTCGTGTAGTGTAATTGTCAGTTGAAAAAACTAAGTCAAGGAAAAAAATTGGCGGTACATTATCGTGGGCTGGAAATGATATGGATAGCTTTCGTTCAAAAGGAAATCTTCAACAGTCATTAATTTTTGTTGTTGTTGGCAACACGAATGTACATTAGCCCAACAAATGTTTGTAGCTTTCATATTTGCTTTACGCACTTGTAGTTCTGGAAATCAAGATGGTCACTATTTGCTAAAATATAGGCGAAAAAATAACTTCATTATTTTTTCCATTGTTAAATATGCATACGTTCAGTCCTTTTTGGTAGTGGGAGAGGATTGAAATTGGAAAGAGCCAGAGCATTCTCGAAATCTTTGAGCTTTTGTTTTTGCACAGTCACAGACTCTTCACTCTCGATAGTGTTCGCTACAGCCCCTAGGTTTCCAGTACTTTACCATACAACCATATCACTATTATCATCATTGCCATTGGGTGCACCTTCATTGGGTGCACTGGCATGTATATCTTCCACTTCGTCATCATCCAGCTTGTCAAGATAGTCTTGCATCATATTTTCTTGTTCTCTCTCTCTCTTTCTCTCTCTTTCTCTCTCTCCATTACTTATACATTAAATGTTATTAAGTCAGAAGTGAAATAAAAACTCAGCACAAACAGTTTTAAGGAGTATCAACTATGTGGATATAATGTTTGTACAAATGTGTTCAGAAAATACAAAATACGGTTTCTTAATCAAATATTAAATAAAGAAGAAAATACACATGGTTACCAATTAATGCATCTAAACAAAAGAAAATGTAATCATCCAAAGCCTCACAGGATATTAATACTAATGCGTATTTAGCAATGCTTCTAGTTTCAATAAATAACCTTAACAGTAAGAGAACATTTAATTGATCCTGGTACCATTTATTGCGAGGAAAAAACTCCATTTTCGTCTTACTACAAGGAATCCGAGCTACGGGTTTACTATACAGTAATAGGTTTAATATAGAAATTTATTATGTTGACATGGCTTTTATTTCTGATTGACATCCCTGTGTTAGATGTAGCAGTTCTTTAAAACGATACCTCTAAAGATTTGATTGATGAAACATCTTTAATGTGATTGCAGGTAATTGTGTTATTTACATCTGATTTGTGTGATTTAGCTATCACTCATAATTTTCTACTTGCTCTGTACAATTTGTTTTCGGTCAAGAGTAAGTAATCTGTAAGTAATTTGAGGAGCTAAAAAAAGAACATCATTAACAGAAGCACTAAGCTTCATTAACACCTTAATCCTGTTAATGAAGCTTTAACAGCTTCATTAACAGCTGTTAATGAAGTCAATTTCACCCGTGCTAAAATCCCGATAAATTTTATTTTCAACACATTGAACTAGTACTGCCTCAAAAAAAGACTTTGCGAGCCTTCTATTCATATTTTACATTTAACAATAAGTATGTTGTACAACTTAGTTACAAACTGATTTAGGATTTCCATGTCATATATTACAAATACTTACTATTTCGATTTAATTAAATTTTTAATGTGTAGTCTTAAGATATAAACTAAAATTTATTGATATAACTTCATTAATATTTAAAATTTTCATGTATGTAAGGCATTGCATTTCATCTTTTATTTGATGTATTAGTAAATACAGCCTTCAGTTCCAGAATATATTCACTGTCGAGTACAATGCTGGCTCTACAAGGTGTAGTATCGTGATATTTTCTTGAAGTTTGGTATTAATCTGTTAGATATAAATCTATAAGCTTATAATCTTCTTTCACCTACCATATTAATACCTTCTGATAGCATGACTCTGTACGATCTGATTAAAGACTATTCTAAACATCGTTGATTTCATCAATAAAAGTGGTGTCCATTTTTGTAATTTCACATCAGATTTATTAACTCCAAAAAATTAGTTGAATAAATACTGAACATTCATTAAAATTCTCGACATATTTGTAGTATTTATCGGTTTAATTATCTACAATTACACAACCGATTAAGTTTCTATATTCATCCTGGAATTGAGAGAAAAGAAATTCTTGATATATTTTATTGTCACTATTTAAACGTCATAATACTTATTCGCAGTCGTTTCAAGTCTTTGACCCTAAATTTCTCAATAATTTTTATTTCTTCATATTTGTCATAAAAGATTCTCTCATTCTGTCTGGCGCGTAAAGTATACATTCTTGATTATTTCTAAAAAAATCAAAGTAAGTACTAGACATTCTCTCTCACCTTTAGCTTTGAGAATATCTTTCATCAGGTACGATGTTGGTATATAGAGACAATTCTTTGAAGGGTATCGGTTGATCTACTGAAAACTGTTCGAACAGATCGTCTGTATTATCAGGGAAGCTTATCGTTAGTTGTTTTGTGTCCACTCTAGAATAGGTTTAATATGTTCCTCTAAATAAAATTTATTGATTAATGAACAGTGTCTATTGACTAATGTCCATCTTTTATCTGGTTAAATGACTGGCTAATCTTTTAATGTATCAGTAGCTTGCTTACCATGTACTGTTGTATAAACATGCTTATAATTCTCGAAAGGTGTCACATCTTTTTGTCTCTGTGCTGTAAATAAATCATAAGTTACTAAAAAGCTTAAGAGTCTTGCTCTGTTTGCTAGAACGTGAGACATAACATTGTCACCTGTTTTATCTTTTAATTTTTTGATAATTTTATCTCTCAAATTTGATTGATATTATATTTTGATGCGGAATAACACTTTGTGTCAAAATATTTTGGACCGCCTTTTAAATTTTTTTTAGAAACCCCTGGTACAAAGTTGGGAATTTGTTCTATCATTAATGTATGTTGTATACGAAACTTCTTACATTAAACACGTCTTACATTCTTACCTTAAAAAGTAAAAAGAATACAATAACGTTTCTCATAAGTGTAAAACTTGCACTGAAATATGAATCATTTTATCATCCTTCATATTTGTTTTCTTGAAACAAAACATTTCCTTTTTGGAATAACCACATGCTCTAGGTCCTTAGTTTAGTTTCAATTCCATTCTGTTTAATCTATTAACTATTTGATCAAAATCGGCTTGCTTAGAATTGAAATTTAATGTCTACAAATTGCAACCCAATTTGAAATTGTTCATAATTTTTCCATAGACTAAGTTATTTAAAAAAATTAAAGATGTCCTTTTTAAAAGTCCGTTTTTACAGTAATATGTAGTCTTGTGGGTTTTTTTCTTTATTGTCTTGAAACCAATTAAATTGGCTAAATGGTATTAGCCTATAAAATTTCGTTACCACTAGATCTTTCTAAGCAGTTGAAACTAAATTGTTTATTCAAAATACAAAACGATTTTCCTGAAAAGGTTTGAAGCTATTGACCTTTTTTTTATTACACATTTTCTCTTTGAAATTTGGAAAACCATTTTAGTAATTATAAAGATATTGAGGCGATTCAATGTTTGATTTGCCAACTACAACAGCATTTAATTTAAAAGTAAAACATGAAAAATCAGTGGTTAAAGCTTTAAAATTAAAATCAAGCTCTCCGCTAGACAATCACTTAACATTACCTGTTGGAAATTGTCTTAAAATATTTTGGTTTTGAGAGATCAAAGTTCAATTTAATACTGGTTCTTTGCTTCTGCATAGGGACGGAAAATTGAAGATACACCAACAACAACTTGAAAAAAAAGCAATTCTGAAATTTATTTATCTGTAATGAGATTTGAATATAGTTGAATAAACCACTGAGTCCTATAAAAGGCCTGGAGAAATGTTAGAATGGAATATGTCTAGATTTGCAGTGTTGAATACATATTATTTGTTATGCCATATATTTATAATACATATTAATACATATTATAATACATATTATTTGTTATGCCATATATTTATAAGTCTGAAAGTATATCAGCTAGTGAAGAACATCTGTTCCTAGATAAATAAGTATTTATTTCAAAAGGTTTTCAATATTTATTTAATATATTTTACCTTAACTGTAAATTCTATAAAGTTTTCTTTCTTTGGAAAGTAACAACAGGCCTAAAATTCTTGCTACAATGGCTCGTATGAATACCATCTTACAATCAGGGTGCAAAAAATCTTGCCTCTCTACTAGCTTTTTTTCGCCTTCTTCAAAACTTTAAAACTCTCTCCCGTTGTGTTATCTTCCGAAAAAAATTATTTTCCTTCGTCTAAATCCTTCGTTTTTCTAACTATCTTCTTCCTCTCCCTCTCTCAACTCTTATCAAAGATGCTTGAGTTAGTAGTTGCGTACGGCTTTCCCAAAACTGAAAATGACTAGTAATAACAATGATGGTAATAATAGTACTAATAATGATTATTATAATAAAAGAATAGACATGGCTGCCTGCTGGTATTCCAGCAAATTTGTGTACACCAGAAGCACAAACGTTTTCAAACCACAAAAACAGTTTAGCTTTGAAAATTCTTGAAGGAAGAAAACTGGTAATATTTTGTTGAAAGACGATAGCACAAGACAATTTTTTACGATTCAACTAAATAAGAGATTAAAATTAGTGTTTCAAACACGAGAAAAGCGGTTGATTGTCTGTTTCAAAGAACAAAACAATTTGTTATCTCGCAAAGTTAAAAACAAAGGTAAATATATTTTAATAGGCAATGAATAAAAGACAAGTATTACTAATGTAGTAACCTATATCATATGAAGTACCACCTGTAAATCACAAAGAATTTATTAAAGGCACGTATATTATAGCAGCTGGATTTTTCTTAATACCTTACAGTAAGATGGTAAAATAGCTGAAAAAAACCCCGATGTTAGGAAAATTCTACTCAATTACACGAGAGGTAACGAATGAAAGTAGATATTTGCAATAACTGCAAAATCCAAGCCATTGATTTTATTCTTCTTTTGTGAAGGAGATGACATTTTAAAAACACCCTGCCAATTTATTTTCATTTACTTGGTAAATAATTAATTTTGTACTCATTGCAAATCACGTAGCTGTCATCATTAAAAACACTATTTTAAGTAGAACAGTTTCAGCTGGTTGTTATCATTATTTTTTAAGCCAATGTCACCGCTATGTGTATATATATGCCTGGCTGGACTGCTCTGCAAAACAGGCAAATATATCATTCTTATCCTAAAGGACTGTTTTACTATCTGGTGAGATATACTGGATTCTTCCTCTCTTCTGTGGTCCATGCACTTCTTTAGGTCCTTGGTACAACGCTTGCATGTCATTTCTATCTGCTCCATGTTGTAGACTCGCTGTTTTTCCTCCAACCACTGAGAATTTAACTTTCTAGTGTATTGCTGGGACTTGCTTCTTGCCTCTACTATTCATGCTTTGCTTGACCTGGTGTCTTGTGAAAGTTGCTTACTTCTTGCTAAATTCTTCTCTTCAAGCTGTTTATTGAGCATATCATTGTCCTCACTGAATCAGTTTCGATTCTTCCAGTCTAGTCTTCCCAGTACTTCTTCTGCAGTTTGAAAGGTGGCGCTATTCAGACTCTTCCACCGTTCTACAACACCTTACCCTCCTTCTATCCTATCCAGTTTATTATCCACCTTTACTACGAGTTCTATCCTTACCTGTAAAGAACGTGATTTTTCCACATTTAGCTTTTACGGTCGGCTTGTTCCAGTTTTTCTCCCTTCCTTTCTCAATGGGAAAGCTAATTTTGAGTACACCATCTTATGATTAGTAGCACAGTCAACTCATCTTAAGACTTAGGTGTCCAGCACATATCACTTGCCTTTTTGTCTACTAATCACATTCTCCAGAAGGTCCCAGTGCTTAAATTTTGGGTACATTCATGTAGTCTTATCATGGGTCTTATGTTTGAAGACAATGTTGGTGATGATTTGGTTGGGCTCTGAGAAGAAGATTAACAGTAGCTCACAATTTGAGTTACACTTTCCCAATCCAGAACATTTAATTACTTTAGGTCAAATTCCCTTCTCGAAACCGAGTCTGGCATTAAAATCACCTGCAATAACAAGCTTATCGCAGCTGGAGGCTTGTCTCAGCACACTTGTCATCCGATTGTAGAAGTCTTCTTTTACTACATCAGGGTTGGTCATGGTTAGTGCAGAGGCATTGATCACTTTAATGTACACGTCTTTCTACAGAGGCAGACCGAGTGTCATAATTCGATCACCCATTGGCGATGGGACTTGTTCCATTTCTTGTGCTATATTGTTCTTGATAGCAAAGCCTAATCCGGCCTCTCTTTTCTCTTGCTCGTCTCGATCCCTGTAGAAAAATGTTCATCCACAGCCAACTAAGCTTTCACACAGTGATGAGCAAGTGTCACATAGGGCCGCAATATCATTGCTATATTTTTATAGGTCCTTGACTTCTAAAGCAGTTTGTCGCTCTGATCTCTTTGACTGTATTCTCTTTAGTGGGGCCCTAGCATTTCATTCTGCTAAGCTAAGGATGTTTTTGATGTTCTCCTTTCCTCCTAATATACTTTCTCACTGGTTGATGGAGTGGGAGCGCACCAATGCAAACCTTGTCAACCCAGACGACGTTTGAACCGGTATGGTGAATCCTTTCCAAAGCCATTTCTATAGAACTGCTTGCAAAGGTATTAAGGATAGCTGGCTTTTGCATCACCAGGTCTCCTCTCTCGACAGACTAAGAATGTTATCTGGTGTGAAACAGCAGGTCAAGACATGCTGCAATCTTTGTTCCGTTGCAGTGGTTGATCGTGCAGTAAATCTGTTTATCTCCGCCCTTCATTGTTGCAAGGTGACACTAGCAGTACCATATTATGAATAGTGATATGTGTTCGGATGTTATCTGTTTTGTGGATTTTTCAAGCAACCAGGTGTATCTCGAGCCACTAATCATTCATACGATTCCTCCACCTCTCAATATATCTGTCATACTGCTTCCGATGACTTCACTGCAACCTTGGCAGGGAGGCTATATAGATGCTACACCTTGCCCAAGGGTGACCTGAACCTGTGCTTTGTCACATATGGTAATTTGAGCCCTGAGACCTCCTGGATAATACCATCAATTCATGCTTAGTTATAAGAATAATTAGAAGTAAAGAAAAACACGGGCATAAATGTTGATGTGGCATAGTTTGTTAAAGACCGGATGCTCTTCCTGACGTCCACCCTCTGTGTTTATCCGGTCTTGGGACCTGCTGTCGACTCCGCTGGCTTGCGCAGTCTCCAGGCCACATTAACACGCATCACAGCTTTGATGCCGAAGAGTAGATTAGAGTGATTCGGGCATGTCAAGAGAAGGGGAGAAAATGATGACATCAGACCAGCGAGCGAAAGTAAAAGGGAGGCGAAATGGTGGACGCCCGAGACACAGGTGGAAGGACACAATCAAGAGAGACATGCATGTGTACAACCTTCCAGAAGATCTCACAGAGGATAGAACAGCATGGCGAACGCAGATAGAGACAGGACTCCGGCAGAAACCCGCTACCTTTTCAGGACAAGGCGGAAAAAGGTGAGCAAAGGTGAGCAAGGGCACGGGCACGGGCACTGAATATGATATTTTTGTGTGTGCTTATTTCCTTAAGAACTGTTGTTAGTTTCGGCCTTATCTGAAAAAACGGCATGGCATTTAACTAAGACAATGAATCTAAATTGTATTGAAATGGCCTAACTTTACAATTGAGGCCTTTGGGTATTTTTATGTGGTAATTTATGTTGGTGTTAATGCTGATGTTATATAAACGACACAAAACTATTAGTCCTGTAATGTGGGGTTTTTTTACTACAAAAATATAATTTTGGGCAAAATGTTTGAAAAAAGAAATTCACAGTTGATGACATTGTGGATACTGGCTTTTATCAAGTAAAACCAAACAAAATTGAGATACTGGAAATTCCACATAATTCTTTTATTGAAAATGAGCTTAACTTCTTTAATCTCCCTATCATTTACCTCTTCTTGCTATTTTTTAAAATTAGTGACAGGATCACTGACAATAATTAATGAAGCAGTTTTTAATTGTCTATTTTAAGGAATTTCGCATGCTTTTAAATAAGTACTGTTAGCTTTATAGCCGAGTTTGATTACTTTTATAAAAGACGAAGGTGAAGTATAATGAATTTTGGCTGATTTTCAATAAAAATGGTTATCTTTTGACGTCACTAGTAATCTGTTATTAAGCAAAGCCCCATAAGAATTTTGAACATGCATATTAATTTAACAAAATTGAGTTGTTTGATTTATTTCCCACTGTTTAAAAATTACTTTTTACATCATGTGCCACAAAATTTATTTCATTACACAAACCTGTAATAAATATGACTGTTCAACTAGATTTTTTTTCAACTAAGAGCTAAACTTTTAGTCTCTTCTGCCAATGATTAATTCATGTTTTTTGTCTGAAATTCTCCTGTAGCTTACAATGGTTAGAGTTAAAAATACAGACTCAGAGGAAATGTAAATGTCATTAGCTATACAAAACATATAAAACTATAATCTTTCCTTTCAATAAAATGTAGTCTGTAGTTATCTTCATGCGATACAAACAAATTATGAAAATCTACTATTCTTATATCTAGTATGTATGTATGATTTGTATGTGATGAAACTTAATAAGTTTCATCACATACAAATCACAACTTTCTAAAATAAATAGCAACCAATTTTGCTACTCTTCAGCTTGAACCAAAAAGCTGCAGTAAAATATGAAAAGTGAAAGTCAATATTAAGCTCCTTATGATCCTTTTCAGAGAGAAATTTCCAATCGTTTTTTTATTGTTCTGCTGTAAAAGCAATTCCACTTTTTTCCAAAGGACTTTATCTTTTAGGGACACTTAGTTAGAATTAAAAGNGATATAAGTACAGAACTACCGTCCAGTACGAACACCCCAAGTGATGAGGATGACGATCCCGATACCACTTCACCACCACCAACGAGGATTGAGGCAGCAGCCTGTATCTCAAAATGCGTTGAGTACGCTTCCGCCAGGGGAAACACTGAACTCTTGGCTGTGTTATTTCAAGCCAGGCACATGATCGAAGCCGCTACCACTATCGTTCCACAAAAGCAGCTGCGAATGACTGACTTTATGAAGAAATGAGATATCTTTCTCATTGTTGTAGTGCTTCAGAAAATCTTTATGACAAGCATTTGATTCTCTAGTTTTTTTTACCCTTAGTGATTAAGCCTACTGTATCCTGTTCGACCTCTTTGTTTACTTCATAATATGCACTATATTTGCTCGTTACAATTGTAAAATACTTTTTGTGTGATTTTTTCAATATGCTTGACACAAGTAAAGCAGAGAAGAAAGAAAAAGAAAGTACATAAAAATTTGGTCCCCCCAAATAACGGCTCCCTCCCAATAACGAACATTATAATTTCCCCGTGAGTGTGTTCGTTATTGGGGGGGAGTACTGTATTCTTATATCTAGTATGTATGTATGATTTGTATGTGATGAAACTTAATAAGTTTCATCACATACAAATCACAACTTTCTAAAATAAATAGCAACCAATTTTGCTACTCTTCAGCTTGAACCAAAAAGCTGCAGTAAAATATGAAAAGTGAAAGTCAATATTAAGCTCCTTATGATCCTTTTCAGAGAGAAATTTCCAATCGTTTTTTTATTGTTCTGCTGTAAAAGCAATTCCACTTTTTTCCAAAGGACTTTATCTTTTAGGGACACTTAGTTAGAATTAAAAGGAGATTTCAAGTGATATAAAATAACATCCCAATCTCAGTAGTAATTTTGTAAAGAGTTAGTATTATGGGGATTGGCCTTTTAACCTAAATATTAAGTAACATTATCGAACCTATAATGCATGTAGATGATTGGCATAAATGACTATTTTTCAGTTTCATACCATGCATATTGATTGGAGATATTTTTTCATCACGTGGACAGGCTTTTTCTCCTTAACCGTAACAGGAAAATTCAATAAGGTGCATGTTGCAAATGGCATCTAGTAGCATACATTATTTTGAAAATAATGTAATATAGGCATAGACGCTTTTTGAATCCAGTTCGGTGCAAACAAAAAAGTTTGGCGCACATAAGTGGAAGGTGAAGGACAGGGGCCGATAGCTCAGGCGATAAAGTATAGGGCCATGATAACCATAGGCAATGGTTTGAATCCAGTGCGGTGCAAACAAAAAAGTTTGGCGCACATAAGTGGAAGGTGAAGGACAGGGGCCGATAGCTCAGGCGATAAAGTATAGGGCCATGATAACCATAGGCAATGGTTTGAATCCAGTGCGGTGCAAACATATTTTTCGCTTTTCTACAAGAGTAGATTCAATTACACGTAAGATGATAAGTTGGTATGATATTAAATCTTTTTCTCTACTTGACAGTTTATCAAAGGGTGCTGAATACTATTTAGATCGGTGTCCATCAGGAGGTACAAAATTCAGGAGGTGTGAGTACTTTGGCTCACTTGCTAAATGAATTTCATGGTATAGTAACTGTATACTACCATGTGTATTGCTGTTTTGGAAAAAACTGTACATTGGATTGTGTTAACAAAAGATTGAAAACGTACATATGCAGAATCAAAAATACACCTATTAGTTTAAGTTCTAAGACTTACAATGAACTGCCTGTCTATTATTTAGTTCAACAGATTCTAAATCGGGCTCAAATTAGTCCCAATCTATGACTTTCATTAGAGGATTTTGAAGATATGGCTTTTATGTCCAGAACTCGATGCTTAGTAGTAAATACAGTGTCATTGTTTTTCTTAAAAAGTGAAGTGAACTTGACCACCTGACACAAGAACGATTCTGCTTCTAATTTCTCGGAGGACAGTGGAAGTGGAAACAGTTTAAATATAATGATTGGAATTTTGAGTTTTTTGACTAATTTTTGTGACTATGCTCAAATCAAATGCATTCAAACTTTGCCTTACTTGATACACAACCAGCAAGGAGAATATTATTGACAATTCACTGTCAAAAAGCCTTAAGAAATAGAAATTAACTACAAATAGACCTAACAAATGATACAAAAAAATTCTTCATACAAAATAGAAATGCTGTCCATTGCAACTATTCCCCTACAGTTCAGTGTAGAACACAAGTGACACCTTCTGATTATTGTAAAAAATTGTCTTCTGTCACCTTTTCTGGTCCATGCTAGATATAAAAATTGCATTAAACAGAGAGTTAGGAGTGAGGCTCTATTAGATAAAAACACACTAAAGAATAATTCATCAGAATCAGAGGTCTTTTGTTGTTTTAAGTTATGGATTTAACCACATACTTCTTTCAGAGTTACCTAGTCTTTCAGCAGCGGTGTATGGATATAAGTATCAAAACCTTGTCATTTTAATGAGCTGGCAT
This sequence comes from Morbakka virulenta, assembly GCA_003991215.1. Lineage (NCBI taxonomy): Eukaryota > Metazoa > Cnidaria > Cubozoa > Carybdeida > Carukiidae > Morbakka > Morbakka virulenta. Next base: position 2,872,321 of record RDPX01000021.1, on the reverse strand, counting down.
CAAAGGGATGAAAGAATGCTCTTAAATTGCTTGAGTTCTCTTTGCGACGAAATTTTCTTTTAGCTTTCCAGTTGACTGTTCAATAAATTGTTTATCACCAGAAACATTAAGTTAGCTTTGCTAGTATGTCAGACGGCGATACACTTACACATATTGTATTGATGCTTTTTAACTTGTTGCACATGTTTATAGAGGTCAAAGAAAGCTGCTATTAAAACCGTCAATGTCACCACTAAGATCAAGCAGTCATTATTCTCTAGGCCCTCTACAAAGACATGTGAATCTGTACCTTTTAAATTTAAGTTTCTTTGAAAATTGACAGATAGTGATCTTATTATATAAGATATTTTGATGACGAATGTGTCTAGCTTATGACGATGTTCAAACAAATTCACATTATAGCGTGATAGGATAACAGATAAAAGGGGACAATTTGGCAGTAAAATGTACTTTTGATGACAATAAAGACTAAAAGCATTTGCAAATATTTCCTTAACACAAGTATCCTGTTTCTTTTATTCTCTTCTTGAAATAAAGGTTTTTCTCAAATAAAGCATTTTCTCTCTTTAAATTGTTTTGTACATGGTGCTTTTTCACTAACATATGGTCAAAATAATAATTGCATTACTATTTGTTCTTGCCTTAGTACCACGTTAAAACGGGGATCGAAATAAATTTGAGAGAAGTATCTCTCAAAACGTAACTCAGAAAAAGCTAACGACTCAAGACATGATAAAGCTCTTACATCTATGGCTTTCTCTGAGTCCATAAAGTTCAGAATTTTCAAGGTTGGGTTGGCTGTTACAGTTGCCAACAAATATGCCTTTTGGAATACAATAAAAAGAACTTGCCGGTTTTAATAGTGATCTATTGAGCCTGTATTACCCTCATTTGGCACATAATGGACTATAATAAAGGCTCTCAGTTTTCCGCTGAAGTGGGCTATTAGAATTTTTAAACTGAATGACTGAGTGTCCGACAGAGTTTTCCTTGGAGACCTTAGCAAGACCCTAGGGCTTTTTAGTGAAAGGAGATCTGGTCCTTTCACAAAAATATTCGTACCCCTCCAGAAGCTGCACTGTTGGCTGACTCCAGGCAAATATTACTTTTATAGTACATGGGTAAAGATTGAGTGATTAGTTTTTCATCTTGGTGAAAAATTCTGTGATCAACATCCCAAGCACACTGTATTTGGTTAAATTAGATAAGTATGGAAATTCAACAAGCTTGCCTTCATGTTTTAATGTTTGTACATTACGTGCAGTGACAAATAGCTCTCTGTCGCATTTAAGTAAAATTTTTTCTTTTTTCTGATATTTTGCTCTAGCCAGTAACCCCTAAAAGCAAAGGTTCCTTTTGTGTTAGGGAATAATAAACAACCCAGGATGCTTATGATATCTCACTAATACACAAGTCCAAGGTGAATAATGCCAGGTCCAGGAACCTGAAGAAGCTCTTTTCCGTAAGATACTACCTTCCCACAGACTCTTACATCAAAAAATGTACGTAAAACCTAGAAATGTAAGACACGAGTAGTCATAAAAGCAGGTGCAATAAAAAGACCTGTTCGTCAAGACTCTTTCAGAATAAATAAAAACAAAAAATAAAATAAAAAACAAAAAGAGTGGCCTAGTACCCACCAAAACAAAAAACAATGTTACTATTAACTAGGAAATAGATGTCGACACAAAATGTGTGGAACATGTCCTCGAGAGGGCAAGGACATAGCTAATGTAAATGTGGTGGATCTGATGTGGCACCAACAAATTGGCTCACAGTGAAGAAGTAAGAGGACCACAATTTTCTAATTAAACTTACCTTCTTCTGACCAAAGTGCACTTAACTGAATTGTGTTTTACTTTCTACAAAATTTCCGCCAAAATCACTTCTTAAATACAGCTTGGCTAATGCAATATTGCATCATCCAATTTCTAGATTAAAATTCCATACGTAATTATAAAATTATCGTACTGTTGCCTATTTCTACTTGCATCATGTATAAACCGACATCTCCAACGTTATTCTAAAAATAATATTAAGTTCATGAAATGTCTAATCTCCATAATACTCTCCCTATTTCATACTAAAAGTAGCAAATAACAGCCATTCAACAGGGGGGGTCTTCATTATCGTCTTGTGCTTGTTCCGACATTTGCAACTTAGCTTTTCCTGTTGCTTGTCGCTGAGGCACAAATGCAAATGCCTGAGCATTAAGCTTTTCTGGTTGTATTTCAATACTTTTGTTGCATGACAACTCCAATGGGTACAAGTGCTGCACAGCTTGCTCCAGCTTAGATTTTTCTGCCCTCAACCGTACTCCCCGTATGTTGCCATTACGACCTGCAGATAGTTTGTCGACTATTCCTGTTTTCCAATGTGCTCTGTTTTTCTCAGCACCTCTGATCACAACAATACCGCCTTACTTTAATTTAAGTTCCTTTGTCTTGTGCATATGGTTGTGTCGTTCACGTATTCCTTTTAAGTACTCCTTTGTCCAATGTTCACTGACCCTGTCTTTGCATGCTCTGACAAACTTAGCTCGTTTGTAGAGATCCAGTTCCTCAATTAGATTCAAACATTTTTCAAGTAAAAAGTTTGGTTGACTGTAAATCATGAGATTTGAGGTCAAAAGCTGATTCTCAATACCGTCTTCCACATAGTCAAGTGGACGGTTGTTTAATGTAATTTTAACATCAAGCAAGACAGACTCGACTTCTCTCCAGGTAAGTGTTGACCACCCCATGACCGTGTATAATAATTTTTTGACCAGCCTAACTATCTGCTCGAATGGACCTCCCCACCATGGTGCACGGTTGAGATTAAACTGCCACTTTTTTGTTGCTTGTCAAGGAAGATGTGCATTCGCTCCTCATTCATTGAACCTCTCATCCACTTGGAAGTAGCAACAAATGTAGAAAAATTATCAGAGTATATCTTCTTTAACCTTCTACGTCTGCAAATCATTCACTTAAAGATGATAATAAATTCTTTAAGGGTTTGATCAGGTACCAAACCCAGATACACTGCACGAGAAAAACTACAGCTATAGACTACAATGTGCGCCTTTTCTTCTTTGTTCCCGGTTTATCTATAAGTGAATAGCCCCGCATAATCAAGTCCTACTACTTTAAATGGACGGCAGCTTTCAGTTCTGTCACATGGAAGAGTTTCCATGGGTGGTACTGGAAGTGCCATGGCTTGGAACCGTTTATATCCATGGCATAATCGTATGGACCTTCACGTGTTGTCGAAGTTGTGGTATACAGTATTGCGATCCCAAATCTGTCATAGTGTAGCCCTCTTTCCCATGCATCGTTCGAAAGTGGGCATCATCAATGATTATCTCCGAAAGAAGACAAAGTGGAGGCAGGTAGATAGGGTAGTCACTTTGAATTCTTCCTAAGCATATGTAAACTCCACCCTGATCCTGTTGTAAATTGAGCTGTTCGGAATATTTTGCGAATCTTTTGTGTTGAGATGTGCTTGCCTAGTCCTTTTGACCCAAAACAGCTTTGATTTTTCAATTTCATCAGTGTTTAAAGCGTCTTGATGCCGATTTTCCCTTCTTTGATGGCAATTGTTAATTAATCTGATAATCCATGATGTCACTCGCATTGTCTTCCAATATGTGTGTTTCTCCAGAATACTGGTCAATTTGTTTCCCTCTGTAAATGCAATTGCTGAAATGTCTCTCATTTTCTTTGCTTCTGCTTCTGTTTCCTCACTAGGTTCTGTCACAACGTCTTCAAGCCATTCATTATAGTTTGATAACCATTTAGGCTGTGTATCCACGGCTGCCTATGTCTGCAGAGTTTTCTGTGCTGGTGACATAACGCCAGGAAACCTCTTGCTTTGGTCGAATTTTGTCAACCCGATACTTGACAAACTGTTTATACCGCATATCTCATCGAATCCAGTGCAGAGTGGTAGTGCTATCCAAGAATCCTAGAACTCGATTGACAGGAAATCCTCTCAGTGTTGTGACTGTATTATGCAATTTATTTGCAGCCATGTAAGATGCAACTAATTTGAGACGTTGAATTGTTAACCCTCTCTTTGACAAACGGGGAATTCAACCCAAGAAAGCCCCGGCTGATTCCAAGATCCTGAAATAGGACTGCATATGTAGCAGAACAGCTCTCCTTCTGTCCAGCATCAGCAAATGAGTGAAGGTCAGTGTGGAGTATGGGAGCTTTGTAGCCAGGTATTGCTCTTGACACATCAATTTTAAAACTAAGCTTTTGTTTCCATCTTAACGGTTCAGTCGTAAGTAATTTGACAGTACACTATCTCAGGCAAGTTTAAGTTCACATATCTCTCTGAATAACATCTTGCCAGACACAAGTACCGGTGAGATCAGTCCAAGGGGGTCGTAGATGGATGCTAGAAACAGAAGATCTTTGTTATTTTTGTATCTTTATTCGTAATATTAACTGACACCTGATCATTTCTCTTATTCAAATCTAACCCTAACATCGTTGTTTTATCAGTTTTAACGTTCATCTCTTGTTTTGAATATTTTAATTCCCCTGATGCTGAGTCACTGTTATCTGTTTCCAATGTAGGCTCGTTAGTGTGCCATTTATGTACCTCAAATCCAGCATCCTTAAATATTTGTATGGTGTTGACGTTGTCTTCTTCTGAGGTTGCATTTCCTGCCAGCTGTATGTCGTCTACATAAATGTTATTCCGAATATTTTCCACTGTCTTTGGATATTCTTGTTGACAGGCATCAAGATGATATTCAACAGTCGCTCCAAGAATAAATGGTGACTGAACTAAACCAAACAATTTACGAGTAAACCGAAATGTTTCTACTTCCTTTGACTGCATAACTTTAATCCAGTGGAATCTCAGTGCGCCTCGATCAGTTTCTCGTATTCGAATCTGGAGAAGGATTGCTTTAGATCTCCAGTCAGTAGGCTGTATAGGAGGTCCGATCTCGAGGCATTCATTAAGTGAAGGGCTGTATTCGTTCGACCTGGAAGAAGCATCATGGACTACACGCAACTTTGTGCATTTTCACGAATTACTGGTTTGTGTGGAATGTAAAATTGTTTATCTGATGAATTGTTTGGAGCTGTTTCAATTATAACCTCAGCTAATTGTTCTTGAATCTTCTTGTGATACTCCTTGAAGAGTGTTGGAGTAAGTTTCATCTTGTTTAAGAGATGATTTAACAGGCTTTAATAAATGCTTTGTTGTTGTGAAGTTGCGGATGATTAGCCTTCCAAATTAGTCTTGTTTCATAGCAACCTTGTAAACTGCGTTGCAGTTGTTCCTAGAACTCACTGTGAACTTATTGTTGATCACTCGTTGGCGAGTCTGCTAATCCTAAGACGTCCAAACGACAGAGTCGATCAATGTCATCCAAGGAAGAGTGTGTAGTATATAATCCACTGTCCACTTCATAACCAGGTGATGTAAGTACCCATCCGAATCGTGTATATTTTGCCACAGGCTCATCAGAACTACTGACTTTTGGTGTAACTTCCATTTTTATCTTAACATATTCGCTGGCACCCAGTATCACACATATTGAGAGTTCTAACTTTGAGTCGTTATCATTAACCTCAACTCCTTTCAGGTGATTGAATGTCCTGATCATTTTGTTGTAGTTTGGATTGGGTATCCGAACTACAACAGAACAATCCTGAGTTAAATCATTGAAAAATGGGCAAACCCCCCATCTGAATTTTTCTATAAGAAATTTCCTGGTAGTGTTGTGTCAAACCGTAACAATCCTGAGTTAACACTGTAAAAAAGGCCAAAAACAGCAAAATTTTTGAAATTTTTGGACATTTTCCAGTAATTCCAGTGGAACACTTTTGGTGGTGATCTTGACTAATATTGAGCTGAAACTGTTGGGTAGAATCAAAAGAGAACCCCAAGTTGAATTTTCCCGTGACCTCCTACCGCCAAAGGTTCACCCCCTCGTCAACATCGGCTGATTTTGGGCCATCCCTACCTCGAAGCGCGGCCTGTAAACATGTATGTGTAAGACGTAGACATAAGACGTAAGAGTATATATATGCATATGATCAACAACAAAAAAAGAAGCTAAATATCTAAGACATTGTCACTTAGCCACAAGCAGAAGTCCTCATCAACTGTTTTGATATCACCTCGAATACCTATCAGTTGGCAAATCAATACGTGTTGATGGGATTGAATCTCACCACAGCGACAAAATGGTTTGTCTCTCAGACCAATTCTATGCATGAAATCGGCATATCGTCCATATCCAGATCGTAATCGATTTAAGAGCACCCATTGTTCACGCTTCAGGCCATCTCCTGGAGGTTTCACTGTAGGTTCAGGCATAAATTGGGAAAGCTGGTTGTCTGTATTACTCCATCGCTGTTTCCACACATCAGCAGCCCATGATTTGACAGATGCTGTATCGTTTATGGTGGAAGCTAAAAGGTGCATGCGATTCGAAAGTGGAACTCTGCTCTTCAATCTATTGTTTGTAAGTGGATATGCAACCAATTTTTCAAGAATGTGCCCTTCCTCTGACAGCACACGACTATATAAATTCAATATATTTTTATTGAGTTTTATTAAGTCGGCAGGTTCAATACCACAAAGAATAGGAATAAGATCAGTTGAAGTCGATTTTATACAACTCACTAGTCTCAAGCATTCATTTAAGTGCAACATCAACTTTATTGCAGTGATGACTTTGGCAGAGTATTCAGTAACAGAGTAACACAAGGCCAAAGCAGATGATCTCAAAGTTGAGAAATCAGCACCCCACCGATTGCCAGCAATACGCCTTAGTAGGTTGCGTCGCTTGGTAACTTTAGAAGAGACTTCAATCAAATGATGTTTGTATGAGAGAGTACGGTCTAGTGTGACACCAAGGTACTTGGGAGTTTTCTCAAAAGGTAACCTCATGCCAGATATTGAGACATTGAGTTCATAATCAGCTCTTCGATTAACAAGATGAAACACACTGGAAACAGTTTTGGTGATATTCAGTTTGAGTCTCCAATTTTTGAAGTATTTGCTGATGATATCCATATCTCGTGATAATGTTCTTTCAATTACATCAAACGTCTTATGACAAGTCTTAAGGGCTATATCGTCAGCATATATGTATTTTTTACTGATAGTTGTGGGTATATCATGTGTGTACAGGTTGAAAAGAAGTGGAGCAATGACTGAACCTTGTGGTACACCATTAGTTAGGGTTCGGCAGCGTGATTTCTTTGCACCCACATGTACATGAAATCGCCGCTGTGATATCATGGTCATAATGACACGAACCATTTCTTTGGATGGTATTGTTCTCAACAGTTTCAGTGTAAGCCCACGGTGCCACACAGTGTCATAGGCTGCAGAAAGGTCAACAAATACAACTCCTGCCTTAAGTTTCTTGTCAAAAGCATATTCAATATCCTCTGTAAGTAATACAACTTGATCCTGGGAAGATCGACCTGGCCGGAAACCTGCTTGTTCCTTGGGTAAGATCGTTTCAGTGATTGGTTGTATACGATTGTAAAGTAATCTTTCGTAAAGCTTAGAGGGAACACAAAGCAGACTTACTGGTCTGTAACTACTAGCAGCATTTGGTGGTTTCTTGGGTTTAAGCACAGCAACCACTTTTGCAAGTTTCCATATTTTGGGTACTTTGTTTGTACGCAGACAGACATTGAAGAAAGATCGTAGCCATTGAATGCAGTTCTCATGGATGTGAAGAAAGAACTCAGGGTGTAGGTTGTCTGTGCCTGGGGCTTTACCGGCTTTCAGTGATTTAATGACAGATATTATTTCATCATCTGAAAACTCAACACAAAGGTTTTGATCTACTGATGGGGAATTCCATTCTACTTTCAATTGTCGATTTACTTCTCTTGTAAATTGGCGATTAGGGTTTTTGTACTTCCCATTGCTTAGAAGACATGAAGCAATTGCATTTGGACTAATCAAACTGGGATTTGGGGTGACGTTTTTTCGGCCAGTGAGTTTGTTAATAGTTGACCATGCTTTTCGACTGGATCGTTTCATATTGATGCCCTCGACAGTGGCAGCCCATTGTTCTTTCCGTTTAGAATTAAGATGATCGATAAGACGGTTAGCTGAAGACAACTTTTCCTCAAGAGACTGAGCTTTTTCATGCTGAAAAGCAAGTTCATTGCATTTGGTATCCCATTTAGGAATGTAGTTCTTTCGAAAACCTCTTGGAATTGTATCTTTAGCTATTTTCAAGAGTTTCTTCTGGAATGCTGTGTAACACAAATTTAAATCAGATTCTAAAGATGGAAGATCGTCACACATATTTCTAGTTGCATTCTTAAATCTATCCCAGTCGGCTTTGTTGAAATTCCATCTAGGTAGTGACGATGTTGGTGTGTATTCGATCAAGGCTGGGTGATGGATGATTGTAGGTCGATGCTGAGATTTTGGAAAGTTACCCAAAACAGTGTGTACAGGATGAGGCAGAGAGCTGTTGACATCATGTGTGAAGAAAGTAATATCTGGATTCGTGTAAGTGTCCCATGCACCAGAATGAAACGTCTTTGGTTGATTATGATCGAAAAGCAACTTAATATCGAATGTGCTGGACCAATTATAAAGAGCATCCCCATCCGGATTATTTCTAGAATAGCCCCAAGTTGTATGATGACAGTTGAAATCACCGGAGTATATTGCTGGGTGATCATAATGGGGTGGTGGTTCAAACGGAGAATTAGGTGGTTTGTAGTAGTTTGTTATTGTAATTTCTCCATTGATCGATATGGTTAGCCATTCAACTGCACTATCAACATTACTGCGGCCAATTTCAACAGAAGGAAGGTCGTTACGTACAAGAGTGGCAATACCATGCTTAGAGTGTTTGATTGAACCAATGAGAGAAAAGCCATATATCTTGATTTTGTCGTCATTGGTGGCATGTGTTTCTTGCAGTAGAATAACGGAAATTGAATTGTCCATGGCAATTTTGTGAATGACTTCACATTTTGGTCGTGTAAGGCCTTCTACATTTAATTGAAGGATAGCTGGACCAGACCGTTTATGTATCTTTGACATGTCGTTAGACTGTCTAGTTTGTCTCTGTTGTTCAGGTATTGGCATTAGTTTCCCAAAGGTAAATTGGTACTTGCAGGCTGGACCACGAGGAGGTTGCCAATATCCAGCCGGATGTAAGAGTGACCTGCAAGTAAAAGTATAATTCTTTCTTTTCAATATTTCAGTCATCATTTCTGGTGAATTCTCAGAAAGGAAATCTTTAAATTCTTTAGAAATAATGTGGCGGGATTTGTTGAAATAAAATAGAAATTGGAAATCGCCTTGAAATTAACTTTGGAGAATTTGCAACACGTCTTCACCGCGTAAATTTCAAGGAAAAACGAACGTGTATTTGGAGGTATGTCATCTTACATACAATAATTCGCCAATTTTTTTCCTGTAACTTTTCAACATGCTTTCATTGCAGTAACTCAACAATGCAATGTCACATGTCGAGTAAACAGTCATGGTATAGTTGAAAAAACACCTGATTTTGCTACATAAATGGCTTTTTGGGGAGTTAAAAAAAGCTATGTAATAAAATCACCTAATAATGTTTGTTTATCTGCGCCATGAAAGTACTCAACCTTGTTGATAATGCTCCTGATGTAGAAAATAAATAAAAAATGAGATGCCGTGAACAAGTTGTTTACACAAATTAAAACCAGAATATTGTAATGAATTCGTGAATACTTTTATGGTACATTCCTTTACAAATACCCAAAAATTATAAAAATATAATTTTTTAATGTTACGAATAATGTCTAAAATACACCAAATCTGGTAACTTTTCTGTTACTAAAAAATTCTGTTACTCATATGGCCTGTCACCAGAACGACCGTCACTAAAATGAACGACTTAACTAAATAACTAATGTTTACAGAGGAAGTTGAGTTATCTTCCGCGATAGACAGACCCGTTGCAACAAAATAATAATAGAAAAAGAAATTAAATGATTGTCTAGCACTATTTTTATTACTTTGCTTTTTGAGAATACATGCTAAAAAGATGTAAATTTTGATTCAGTGAAAACTATACTGATGATTGTTACGATTCAGTGACGTCTTCAATTCGAATTCTCCTGCAGATCGGTCTTCATAGCAAACCTTTCAATTTCACTACAGCCCCCTATGCCTGTCCACTTTCTTAAGTCATCTGATTATCTCTTCCTGTCTATGTCATTCTCTATATCCTTAAATGAATCTTACTAAAACCAAATCCTGTGAAACTATAATAGGAGAGCTAAAATTAATTGCATTGATTTTCACTTTTTGCATTTATCTAAACGTTATGCATTGCCTTTTGAATTCAACCTAAAGCATAGCTTGATCGATAAATTAATTTAAGTAATCTGTGGGGGAAAGATTCTCTGTTTTAGTTTTGACATTCTGTCTGGTAAAAAAAATGTTGAGGGAAATCATTTAGTGTGTGCATCTCTCCTGCGCTGTACTTTGTGCTGCCCCGTTCTGATACCAGGCGTTAAAAATGATAGTGCATCTTGCACAATTTTGAAATGTTTAATTAATTCAGCAATATCATTTAAAAAGATGGCTAAATTAAAAACTGCACATTATTGTAGCAAGGTATCCTTTACTTGTAGGGATGTTCGTCGTTGCATCTTCTGTTCAGACACGATTAGATGATCAATTGTGTACGTTTGATAGCAATTTAACTGTCTTTTGTTGCACGTCCTTATTCATAGATTGCAGCCTGTATGATTTTGTATGGCTACGAAAAGATCAAACTGGACTTTAAGTCTACATTGGACAAATATTTATCAGAGACCTGAGGAATAGGTTTCAAAAGAGCCAAACTGTAATAAGGAGAGACAAAGAGGGAAAGAAATAGAGAAAGAGAAGGTGGATTGAGAGGGAGTGAAGAAGAAGAGAGAGAGAGAGAGAGAGAGAGAGAGAGAGAGAGAGAGAGAGAGAGAGAAAGGGGTGGAGAGAAAGAAATATGGTGAAAGACTCTGATGTGAACAATTTAATATGAAGGTTAATGCTCTCGAACTATTACATATTCCATGCATCTTTCTTTTATATTTCAAGTTACTTTCCTCTGTGATATGTGAGTAAATATCCGGTAAATCACTCAAGATACAGAAACAAACCTTATCCATTTTTCACTGTAACTAAGTAAAGATTTTATGTTGGTAATAGTTAGTTCAATTAATTTTATATTTAATTCGTGCGACTTGGTAAAACATCCCACTGAGAAGAACATATATGCTTGGGTCAATCAACTTCGTTAAGAGCATTTCAAAGCATCTTTGTTTCATTAGCTTTTTAATATATTTCAAGCCTCAGAGGCATATCTCTTTTAGTACAATTTTTTATTTGGTATATTTTGAATGATGGAATATTTTGCTTTTTTTGTTTGGAGAAAGATGCCTAAAATGCCAATAGCTTAATATATATGTTTTATTATTTTTTATAATATCAAAAGTTGTATTTAATAATTATGATAATAATTTCAAAATTAAAATTAAAACAATTATTAATTTTATCGAATAATTTATTTTGGTTACAGTGGTAATTTAAATATTTTGAAAAAAATAAAAACATAAATACTAAAAGAAATTCAAACTCACATTAGAATTTTCTCACACACTTAAATAGTAAGACAAAAGCCCAAAATTCTACATTCTATCTCATCTAATAAATCAGTTATTCTATATCATTTAGCAATGGAACTCAGGGTTCAACTCTTGTCTCCACTCCATTATGAAAGAAGCACGTCACTGTGCATGCAGAAGGAAAACTGAAAAGAGAAACAGATGGGAAGTGAAACAAACAAAAAATTTTAAATCTATCCATGATGCTTCTTACCTCTTAAAAAAATTTGATGAAAATAAATATCTCTATACATTAACGGAATTTAGTAAATAAACCAATAGATTAAATAATTACAATACATGAACTTATTGTGCGACTCATACTCTATTCTATATCATTTAAAAGTCGTCGACAATATTTCAGTGCAAAAATATAAGATAAGACATGACCTCCATTGACATTCTGATAGCAACGTAGAATTATGAATTGAGATCAGAAAGATAAAAGTTTCAACGGTTTATTTGCAATGAATAAATAAGCTCTGTATAAACCTTCTTTACTGAAATATAAAACTATAATATATGGATATGGATATATAACAGGCATACACTTTGACTTCTGGAGAGATCGAGTTTATCACTTCTCTTACAAAACAGTGAGACTAGTGATTAGATCAGTCATACAGGAGATTAACGGCATCATAAGAGCAGTGCAAATGGAAGTTAACTGTAGCATATACATTGCAAACTCCTGTGTATATTCCACCATATAGGAAGCCAACCCATTTCAAAATGCATCTTTATCATTAAGTTACCCCACCCATCTATAAACGCACCCATGGATAATTCAACCAGTAAATAAACAGGAAAAAAACCTTTATCTTATCTAGATAACTGAATTATTTACTCTCTTTTTTGCTTTTTCTCTAATACTTCGCTTTTCCAGCTTTGCAACATAAACACAACGAGTACACCATTTTTAATACCGCTCTCAAGTACCCAGCTACCCTTTTTGCCCATCAATATTAGCTTCTTCCATGTTTTCATCAAAAGGAATAAGGCCTTAGCAAGCTGCTTTGGTACTAGAATTTTTTTCTGCAAAAACCTTTTTCCTCAGTTGACTCCTTTTGCTACTCTCAGTTATACCCACCATTTCTTTTATAGCGTTCGTACTGTGCTTGCTACCGATTTATCGTCAGTTTACACATTTTCTACTATTACTTTTCATCGTTATTAGCTTTTAGCATTTTTACTTTATCTGTCATCGGTTTATTTGAAAAATCCCAAGTTTTTTATCGACAATAAACTTTTATTGTTACACATCTATCTATCTATCTATCTATCTATCTATCTATCTATCTATCTATCTATCTATCTATCTATCTATCTGCCTATCTATCTATCCATCTATCTATCTGTCTATCTATCTATCTATCTATCTATCCATTCATCCATCCATGTATCCATGTATCTATCTATCTATCCATCTATCCATCTATCCATCCATGTATCCATGTATCTATCTATCTATCTTTATATATCATTTTGAGACTTTCCTGTATAATTATTCGTCCTAAATAAATAAATTCCTTAAAAATACTCAAAAAATACTCTTGCAGTCTTAAAGCCAACAGTTCAGCAGACTCTTTTGTTCGATAAAGATCTTTAACCAAATCATTTAAAGCCTGCTGAGTAAACAGAACTGGTTTGCCACTATCTTCATCACAGGGCTGAAAACTATCTGTGGTGTCTTTTTCATCACTAGAAGAAGGCGAGCAGAGATCTGTGTCATCAATTTTTGGAAGCTCGGTAAATATTGGTACAGGTATTTCTTCACTATGGGCAATTGGTCGCTGAAGGGAATTGGGTACTGCAAATATTGCTCTTTTTTTCTTATTGAAACCTTTTACATTGACAAGGCAGAAATAGCAGTCATCTAAATGATTGCTTGGTTCTCTCCAAACTATAGGCACTCCGAACTTGAGTTTTGCACTCTTTCCTCGATACCATGATCTCAAGGTCTCAACACAGGTTTTGCACACTTTGTGAGGAGCCCAATGTTTGTCTTGGTCTCCAAGTAGTACTTTGAAGTAAGCCAAATACACACTCTTAATAAAGTCAATAATGTTGCCCCTCTGATTCTTCAAAGTAAAGCTCCCACAGATGTAGCATATTTGAATCACTTAAGCACTGTCTTTTGTGAGATGTAGAGGCCATTGTTAGGTCAGTAACACATCCTGCAGACAAGAAAAAAATTGCTAGCTACCTGAGTTTTTTCTTGAATTTCTACCCAACCTCCTACACCTTAGCCATTGTTTCACAAAAAATCTTAGCGGAATAATAACAATAAATAACTACATTTAGTGATAAAATCAATAAAAACCACTACCTGCAAACGAATGTTGTGTAAGTTGAAATCTGTTTGCTTACTTTCGTATCATAAACAATGGTTATGTTATGTATGTTCTAAGAAAAAAAAATTCTTCAGTTTATTGGGAGACTAAATGAAAAGTGAATTTACCAAAATGAACCATATGTTCCGGCCTTTTTTGCTACACTGTTTGATAGGATATTATTTTCTTAAAAATTAATGAAAACATAGAAATATGTATAGCGCAAAAACTTGACGTGATGAAGAAAATCCAAGATCAGATTTGAATTTAGCACCCTCAAATTAGTCTAAAACTGTTTTTAAATTCCATGCTAGAGAATAAAAATTTCTTTGTTTTCCAGTGTAATCGATTGCTTTTAATTCTCTAGCATATTCATTATTAATAAAAATATCAGCTTTTAAAATAGCTATTTCATGATTTTTATAAATAATTGGCACACTTTTTTCAACTTCAGCAATTTAAAAATATTTTTAAATCCAATAACTAATGCTTTTTGATATAAAATTTCTGTTAAACCATAATTTTGATGTTTCATAATGTTTCATAAACATCATTAATACATTCAATTTTTTATTATTAATATTTGAACATTCTATATATTTATTCATTTTATATAAAAAAGATTTTAGTTAATTTGAAATATTAATTTAAAATTTTTTTAAAGAATTAAATATGTAATTTAAGTCTTTACAGACAGTAATGAAATTATCACAAAAGCATCGTTTTACATCTATACAAGAAATTAAAAACAAATTTAAAACAGAAACTATTATATGTACAGACACTTTTAAAATATCAGAAAATATATAACATTGTTAACTTACTTACTTACTTATCCTCTTCGAGCCATGGGCGGCTCATAAGGCTTGACAGCATCCTCCGCCATCTCTCTCTGTCTTTGGCTATGTTCCTAACTTCGTTCCATGTTTGCCATCCAAGGTCATTTCTTTCTGCTTCCGCACTCCTCCGCCATGTTGTTCGCGGGCGTCCTCTCTTTCTTTTCCCCTCTGGTGTCCATGTTAGGGCTACTCTACAGCTATCATTTTGTGGTTTCCTCAGAGTATGTCCAATCCATCTCCATCTCCTACACCTTATGAGCTCTCCTACTGGATTGGTCTTCGTCCTAAGGTAGAGCTCGGTGTTTGTGACTTTTGTGGGCCAGAAGATACGGAGAATCCTTTT